>BGPR01006595.1:0-31547 GCA_013235015.1 Araneus ventricosus | reverse complement strand
GGCAAAAGTTGCAGCTACGCCACTATATATGATCCCAGATAGCACACTTGCAGCAAGTTTGATTTTTCTTGATATTAGCTTGTCATGACAAACTTGATGTGTCAATTTGTACCAAACTTCCTGCAAAGTAACAAAGCATAATCGACCAACCCACTTGCAAAACAAGTTTGCTGTGAAGTTGTTATGGCAAACTTCACACCACTATTGCAAATCAAGTTTGCTGCAAAGATGATAAGTGTACATGCTAACGCTGGGACAGCACACTGCCAGATAATCTTTGTCTCTGTTTTAAAAAACATCCGATTTTTAAAAGTATCTCCTAGTCTGTCCTTCTTTTTATTAATTCAATAAATCAATGATAATTTGTAAAAAAAACCAACTTTATAAAAAAAATTTGAAAATATCTCGCCCGTGTCGGACCACCCTTTAGATGCGTCACCTGCATGAAACTGTAAAAGAACTGTTATGGGACAAATCTTGATCCTTGAACTGGGATCAGTTGAGGACATCATGAGAATTGGCAAGAACCAGTGTGTTTGGTGGGCGGTGAGGCTGACTCCTATGTGTATTCCTCAATTCGAGAATTTGTTCTGAAATTTTTTTTCTTCAATTAGAGACAATTGCAAAAAACTCTTTAAAACAGCACAATTTTTGTCACCCAGGTTAGAGTGCTACGGCATTGCGACTACACCACTGTTGGCTACTGTTTATAAATTAAATCCATTATTACTCTGTGTGACGGTTTTTTGATGAAAGCTATTCTCGAACTCTCAAGTGGTGATTCTGATGCAGGCCAGCACAGCCTGAAAAGCTCAATATCCGTATACTCTTGAAAGATTATAGGAGAATCTTAAATTTCGTCTCAAGCCCAATTATTATAAGGGTGTTAAAAATGTAACATAAATATTGCCTTACTATCAAGATTAGCATTTGGTCTTTTATCATCATTAAAAAAAAAAAAAATTAGAAAACACCAATTTCGACTTTCATTAAACTCTTGTTACTTTGTGAAATATCAATAGTATTGAAGTCATAGTTGATGCAAAACTATATTAAAAATGAGAATTTGAGGAATACAACCTTTGTTGCTGTACATCCTAAATTCAAAACTAGTTTTATCATCAGAAATTAAATTCTTTGTCACACATGTAAGAATTATCTTTGAACCGATGAAAAAAATTTGTTCTATAAATAAAAGAAATACAAGTATTTATTATATGTATAATGGATGTGGTTAAAGACAAGTTCCTTTTACTATAAAATTTTGAAATATATCAAACTTTACAGTAAATTTAAATAAAATAAATTTGTAGTTTGTTGAAGCTGTGGCAATTCTTCTTGCAATTTTGTAGTTAGAAGTATTCTCTTCACTAGTGTACATGAAAGTTATTACAAAAACAAACTTTTAGTTTGAGAAAAATATATGAGCTTATTAATGTGACATTAGCTTGTGATATGTGAATGATTTTGTTCTAAAAACCCAAGTCTATACTAAAGTTGGGGATTATAGAATTCCATTTGATATGAAGTGCTCTTCCTTGATCCTGCTGTCACAGAGATAACTTTAGTTATACTATATGTAGTGGCATAGTGAAGGTAAATGGTACTTGGGCTAAGTACCTACTTCCCACACCCTCTTCATCTCATTCGTCAACTTTTGGTTTTAAAAACAAAAAATACAAAAATGTTACATTTATGACACCCAGGCCTTCCAAAATCTCCTTGCCCATCCATCACATTGCCACAAACTATACTTTATTTAGAAGGCCTACAAAACATTTGCTGCACTTTTTCTTTTTCTACAAGAGTTCACACATTTCAACTCTACTATACCAGTATAAACCGAACCCAAACTGTATGTTGCACTTAGCAGAATTTTAGAGACACTTTACATTAAACTGTTTTGTGACAATATGATGTTGATATTTTTCTTAATAGTTCTCAATATTTTGTTCACTTGTTTATACCTTATAAATATTATTTCTATAAATTTTAAGGCATTTTAAAATTTTTCATTTATAAATACTGACACTTTTGTACAATGCCTGTTAATGTAAAATACAGACAATGAATTAATAAGGTTGGAGAGAAAATATTAAACTGCAAAATAAATTTTCAAAATGCACAAACAAAAACAGCTAAATTAAAGTTCTTGTGAAGAATTAATTTCAAACTCAGTGCTACAAATTTGCTCATAAGGACGATACAATGCATTTTAAATTTATCATTAATAAAACTTACATTACATGTTTGAACAGTCTTTTATTATTGTTACACAAATCACAAGCTAGTCACTGGAAAAAATTATTATTAGTCAGATCAACGAGTTCTTAACTACTTGAAATCAAGATTAAGAATGTAATCTTAAAACCAGATTTGCAGATGCGATCTTAATTTTTTTGTCATTGTTTTTACTCTAAAGTGACCAATCACACCATTTATCATAAAATCTTCATAGAGTAATAAGTAGAGAGATTTAGTAAATGTATAGAGTGAATTTTTTCATGTCATTTGTGCAAGGATTTTTTTTTTTTTGAATAATTATAAGATCAGTATGAACACTGGTTGAAAGCTACTCCTTTAAGTTGCATTACAGATTAAATTCCACAATCGAAATGCACATTATTTTTCTTTTAATTCCTTGAGTTGTATCATATTATAACAGCATTAAAATAAATTTCTCAAGAGAAAATTCTCAAACCATGATTCAAACAAAGAAATTAGAAAATGCAAAATGAATAAAAACTTTATTTAGAGTATCACAGAGTTATTTAGCATTATAACATCCAATTTGCAGCACACGCATTACATGCTTAGCAAGCATAAAACAAATCGCATAGAAAAAAATACTTTCACATAAGAAAATACAGGTAACTTGTACATACACATTTAACTTTAAATACACAGTAAATATGAATTTCGGAAATGAATAACAAAATACATGAAAGAAAACCAAGAAAAGAAGAAAAAGAGTTGCAAAATCAAGAAAATTTTGACACACGAAAACACAAAATCTAAACATTTTTTAATCTAATTTTTATCACAAAAGCAATGACATAGAGGGGTATAATAATTTTTATAATATAGTTATATAATGTTACAGTAAATGTACATGAGCTTTGAAAAAAGAGTAACATAAAGAGTGAATTTTTTTGTGCATCAATGCTAACAAAATATTCAGGTACTTCATCAAGAAAAAAAAAAGTCCTTATACTACAAAACAAATTATTCGATATGGAAAAAAATATATATAGGATATACACTTGGGACAAACATTCCTATGAAAAATAAAATGGGTCAGACAGGTTTTGAATGAAATTTAATCAAACAATATGAAGTGAAGCCAAATGCAACCACACTGAAAGTTTAGTCTACGGAATCTGAAAATATAACTGATTTTATTTTAAAGAGATAAAAAATTAATTATAATGCATCCTTTATTTTCCCTACAGTTTAAGAGTAATAATTTCACAGTTTGTATTAAAAAAATTAACATAAGGTGACATTATAACTAAATTATTTCTCATGCTACATTTTGTTTAGTCAATAAAACAATTCAAAATTATTTTTGTGAAGCTTTTATAGCGTCTTATACAAAATATAAAATAAAATATATGCAGGTGAATATTAGAAACAATACAAAATTGGAATTTAATTGAAAAATTTGAGTAATTTCATTTAGAAGTGTTTGGGCATTATTAGACTCATGCATGAAATCAGCAAACAATATAGTACAGTGGAAGAATGAATAAAAGTAAGAAAATATGTCCCAATCATATTATATGAAACTGTTTCATCTTAGCAGTTTTCAAAATTTTACAAGGTTTTGAAATAAAATAGGAATTACACTTTTTCAACATTATTCAATTACAACAGAATAATAAATTAGTATTACAAATTTCGGTGTAGCAAAAATATTATTTAAGGCATTTGAATCTAAGACAGAAAAGAAGTATTTCATTCAAAAACAATAAATTGCTTCATTACATAAAATAAAGAGTAAAATTTAATCCATTTACTTTCTATTTATTGTTTCAAATAGCATATAAAACATAAAGAATACCAAACAGAAATAAGAATATAAAATTATCAAACAGAGAAGCATTATAATTTACACAAACAGAGGAACAAAATAAAGATTTAAAAAGTAAATGGACAAAAAGACAAATATTTTGGTAGGAAACAAAATACCATGAATTATAAATCAATATTAAGCTAAAAGATTTTGAAAACATCAACTATTATGTAACAACAGAACTTAAAAGTTAATTTTATAGAACATGTGATCTTAATTTTTATAATGCCTAATATGAAGTCAACAAAATCATAGCATTTTTTAAGTGAGTTAAACAGGAAGAATGTAAATAAAATTAATGAGATCATTTCAATGAATTACGTTGCAGATTGTGTGGTTCAATATTGAGCTTGAGTCTATCGGACGGAAAGTTTAAAGATATCAAGACATTAATGCTTAACTTTCTTGTGACAAATTAAAATTATAATAGATGTCCTCTGAAAGTCCTTTAACAAGCAATGATCACAATTAGTATTTATCCTGGTTGTAGTTATCATTACAACTTTCAAGTATAAAATCAAGTTCAAAGGCATTTTAGTTCAATTTACGCTACTTGAATTATCGCTCTGTAAATTTATAATAAGGAAACATAATGAACTAACTATCAGTATCAACTGAGGTTAAAATAATTATTTTGCTTATTTCATAATTCTCCATTATATATTATACTTCAATGAAGAAGATTAGAATTTTAAAATTTATGTAGTATTTATTATTTGTATTTATTTACTATTTTTTTTATTATAGTCAAATATTTTGTTCCTTTAAATAAGTTAAATATCCACAGAATAGGCAATTTTTAATCATAAATTTAAAAGAAATCAGAAACGGCATGTTTTTTATGCTTCATGCACTTAGAAAAATATATGCTTCAGGTATAAACGAGACATTATTTCATATATATTATGAAAAAAAAAAAAAATCCTAAACTACAATTAAATTTTTATTAAATATCATATATAAATATACTGAGACTTAGAATTTTATATTGCTAAAGATTTCAGACCATAATCTATTAATAGATCCAATTTTAAAATATACATGATGTGTTTGGATTAAAATTTTTGTTAAAGGACTTTTCAGGAGACCCCATTACAGACAACATTCAAAAATTATTCCTGACAGTCACTGGATTCAAAGCTTTTGAGCAACTGTTTGCAGTTACAATAGTATATTTCAAATCAAGAGTACTGCAGTTTACTACATTAGCTAAAGATTTTAACACGGATGATTCATACAGTACAAAAGTAGAAATAATGAACATATATAACAAAATTTACATAATATGCTTCATGTAAACTGAAAGTTTTTGATTTCTCATAAAAAATACACCAAAATAAGACAACACAGTTTCACACTGGACTAAAAACAATATCACTCAAGATACAAAGTATGATAGATATATGTATATACATGTTTTTTATCTCTAAAAAATAATGAGCCAAAAACCTATAATAAATAATTTTTAAACAAGAATCATATACATAAAAAAAGCTACAAATTTATAATGGTCAGCAATAATATTCTAGTACTGAAATTTATGCACTAAAAATATAGGAATCAGTTCTACATATAACCTATTGGTTTAAAAAAACCAAGCCTGTTAGTCATATCTAATCAAGCTTTGTGGAGACATATTCTAAAATCCCAAAATATTTAAACCTGGGAGAAATATTTTAGTAATTACCAACACAACAGTTTAGAGTTAAAAAGATTTTGAGTTAGCTTGCTTGTTGTTGTTAGATTATAAGCCCTTTCTTTCTTCAGATAGTAGTTCAATTGAAGATGCCTATACTTAATTCCTTGTCAAATTGTAACATCACCAAATTCAGAATTCCACTGTGTGTAGAATGCTAAAGATTGTGTGGCAACACTTCTTCGAATCCTCTTTAACGATTCGGTGAAATCAGCCATTGAAACTGTTCGCATCTAAAACCACAGAATTAAGTATTTTAGGAAAGTTGGTAAATAAAAAAAAAAGATCATAAGGAAAGATGCCATAATACAAAATTTACTTAATCAAAAAATTTTATTTTTGAAATTTGCACTTATTCTATTGCTATTGCTCTATATACTCTTTAAAAAAAGTTTTTTTTACGGTTTAAAAAACTTTTCTTTAAAAAGAGCAAGAGCTTAAAGAAATCAGCTTTCCTAGATTTATTTAAAATCTTGACAATGATAATTGTAGGAATAAAATGTTTTTGAATAACCCAATATTAATAAATCACTGGAAAAGGTTCGGCAAACAAACCATTCAGAGGAAAAAAAAAACATATTATAAACAATCATCTGTGCATTTATGATATATTATTGAGTGGACAGCAATTATTTGTCTTTTTCTAAAGCCAGCATCTAATTCATATACCTTTCACAATGTTTGATTACAATTTATAAGCTATTTATTATGGGGTGTCAAGAAAGCTAATTGTATTTATTAACTATTAAATCTCTTCAATAAGGTTGAGTTCGAGTACAGAATTTTTAAATACTTAAGAAATAACTGAATTCTTTTCAATTTAGCATGTTTAAATCTCTTACAGCATTTCCATTCTTAAGGAAGAGGGACAGTTTTATATAACTAATACAGTAATTATAAGCAAAATAAAGAAATTAAGAAATTTTTTTGTGGAACTGCATCTTGGAATATTATTTTATTAAGCAATACATTCATTACCACATCCTTCCTCTGCAGAGAGAAATGCCTCAAAAGCAGAGTCCGACTGAAGAAAAATCGCATTGATTAAAAATGTGAGATCTCCGATTTAGATGGAACATAATACAATTTGCTAATTCAACAATTTAAAAAAGCTTGTGATGAAGTCCACTTTAGCTCATAGCCAAAACAATTTAAGAAAAACAAAGCTGGCTTCATGAAAATACAAAACAGCTCCATAAGAAAGATTTATCACACGTATCGATATATAATGATATTCCGTGAGGTGTCAACTAACATCTTGAATAAGAAGGCAGTAGTTGAACCAATCAATACTTTACTCTTAGTTATATTTATCCATTTTAACCCTCTGAGCTCCCAATTATTTTGAACTTTTAGCTATCAGGTTAGAAAACTTAGCTTTTAAAGTAAATGAATCGATCTTTTTTGTATTTAATTAAATCTATTTAATCTTAAGAATACTTTATGCATGATTGTTTAAGAAAATATACATATAAATATGAGCTATTTGCTTTTGAACTGAACATGAAGAATGGAAAGAGACATTTGTGCCGCTAAGAGGGTTAAAGATGATAATGCAGGTTAAATTAAATAGAAAACGACTATAATAACATCCAAACCCATGCTATTTGTGAAGAGTTTACACATAAAGCAGTGTCTAAGCAGGAAAGAGTTACATCGTAAAAAAGAGGGTGTTAAAAACACACAGAGAGCTTAAATAGTGCGAAACAGGGAAGTACCGAATTTGAGACTCTAGAAATAGTGCGACTCTTGCAAGTCCAAGTTAAAGTATGTTTATATAAGATTGAAGTAGAAGCAACTCATTTATATAATTAAAAATTAGGTGGCATTAAAAAGGATTTAATTTAAATAAGATTAAAACTTAAATCAATACAAATATGTATGTATATATAGTACCGAAATTCCAGAAATAAACATGTAATATAATGTTATTGAAATTGCAAGAACAAACAATTTATAGCTTAAACCATTAAGTCATTTTAGACAAGTCTATTCTGTTCCAAGAAAAATCCCCTTCAAAAACTGTTTATAGGAACAACTTCACATTAATTCATCTTTTCTTTTTTATCACAAGGAAAGAGCATATAATACGACAACACTCAGAAAAAAAAATAATAATCAATATTTATAGATTAAGAAATTTATGATTTCAGTAGTTCTTGTCTGATGAGTTGATAAAATAGACAGCAGGCAGTTATGGAAACATATGCCTTCAGATTAAAGAGAGTTTTTCGATACAATAGAAGCTTTATTGCTTATGATTAAAAATCTTTTTCAAATTTTAGTCCTGATATTTAATAAATGAATACATAGATATGATACAAAAAGGTTTTCCCTTCATCATCAATATTAATACCGAGACTATCCTTCAAGAGGAAAGAAAAAGGTAAGTTCAGCTTTATACACGATATGTCACAAGCTGAAACAAAAATTATAACATTACAACCTAAATTCTATACTTAAATTCTTTCATTTATTAATTTACCTTTCGAGGATCAACTGACTTCACTTCTTCGGGTTTCAGTTCTAAAATGCAAAGAAAAAAAAATGATATAAATTATATGAATCAAAGATTAAAAATAAAAATGTTAAAATTATGTATTCAGAATTAATTCAATTTTTTAAATTTACATGAACCACCAAAAAATTTGACTGTCACTAAACAGAAATATTAATTGAAAAAAAATAATAAATAGAACAGTAAAAAAAATTGTAGATAATTTTCTACATTGCTTACAAAGGTTTTTTTTTTTGTTGTTGTTGCTGTAGTTGCTCCAATTCTATCTAATGGTGTAAAAACAGCATAAATACTATGCAACACTAGATTTTTTCATATTTATTGTTTTTATTTGATGCAGTGATAAAATGCCATTTTCTACTTTACTTTAAAATAGTAATGTTATTCTAAAATGATCAGGATTTTTTCAGGAAAAGAAGTTTGCATTCTACTCCATTGTTGGATATTTTGATGTATTTAATTAATAATCAGTTTTTAGACGACTTTAAAAGAGCTAATAAATATTAAAAAAAAATTCAGAATTAATATATATATTATATATATACATACATATATACATATATATAATATATATATTATAATATATATATACATATTCATAAGTGATGTGCTCCATTTTAAATTATTCTAGTGGTACTTAGGAGACCTCAAATTGTAGTTAGATGGCAAAGGCACTTGAGCCAACACCAGGATCTTCAAACTTCCGGGCTCGACCAGTAAAGCAATGTTTGACTGTGGTGAATTTAACTTCACCAAGCCTCTATACAAGGCTAAAAATTTCTGAAAGGCTCACCAGCCAATTTGACACTCTTTGTCCCACATTAATGAAGAAAGGGTGTGTTCTTAAACTTGTCTCTGGGCATTGCTTGAAATAATTATATGAATATAGGAAGCTTCATTACAGTACTTTATATCTCTTTTCTGGCCTTCCTTTCTACAAGTGGTGTCAGAGCAAAAAAAATAATAATGTGAATATTTAGTTTGGGAAAGCTATTAGATTCGCTTCCAAATTACCAATTTCTTTATACAACCAGGGGAGTCATCTCCCCAAAACTTTCTCGTTATCCTTCCTAAAGCTGGTGGGGAGAAAATACACAGAGAGACAGTAACTTGGGTGATTCCCTAACACATGTGGGGAAAAAATAATCCAAACTGCAGTAAAACACACCAAGCATCCCTAATACAGCTGGAGAAAAATAAGGCAAACAGCATAAAAAAGAGTTTCCCTTGGCAAACGCCAAGACGAAAGGCGGATTCTCGCCAATACGCAAATGGCCTTGCACAAGGTAAAGAAAATCGTTATGCGATTTGAATGCCTTTTTTTCCATGGATTGAAACCAAAATTGGATACAGATTTACAATTAAGGTAAGAAGACAACATATCAATTTTTATTTATCTCTGTAATATGGTTAAGGGGTAGTGATTATACAGACCGACAGACAGTCAACCCTTTGACAGATTTAGTCCAAAATTTGATATGGACCTACATTCCTGATGATAAAACTGTCTACCAAATATTATCTATCTAGCTATTTAAGTTTTCGAGTTATTGTGTGCAGATGAACACAGACAGGCTTCCCATGGACAGATTTTGTCCAAAATTTGATAGAAACCTAAAAATTATGTGTAAAGATAACATACAAAATTTCATCCCTCTAGCTCTAATAGTTTTCGAGTTATTATGTTCACAGACACACATAATTCCAAAATTATGTTTTTCAGACTTGGAGAGGTCTAAAACCTGGAGATTCATCAAAATCTCGAGTTCGAATTTTTTGTCGATAACAATACTTGCTTTGCATACTTCGTATACGAGAAAGTAAAAAAACAAGTTCTATTAATTACAGGTGCATAAAGGTCCAGTCCAACTATATAAATTCTAAATTACAAAGAGCCATCTTAAAATATACATCTACATATTATCAAATAAAAACAATTTAAATTAATAAAGCTTGTACTGTTTTTTCTGATGCTTTGACAAGAGAATCATATGGGTAGCCATATGCAGGCATATATCTTGCAGTAAAGTTTATTACCATATAACCAGGAAACTACGAATTAATTCTTGGGGTGTGCTGATCTTCAGTTTGCACATCTAGCTTCCAATTAAAACTTTAATAGTTATTTCAATTGAATTCACAATTTAGTTTGAAAACTAATTATAACTGTATACCAGAAAGCATTTTAAAGCATATAAAGTTACTATTACTTTTAAGCAGTTTCTCACCATAACAGAAAATGAAAATACTAAAACATATTTCTAGAATCTCAGTAAAAGAGACAAATTCCTGTGCATAATTAATTACGACTACTGTGGATTTTATTTACAAAATCAGGCAAAAAATAATTGTTGTGGATTAAATACATTTATTTAAAACATTGATTTTAAAGTATTTTTAAAAAACATACAACTTCAAAGTCATCTTTGACTTGCATACCACTGAAATTATATGCTTTGATGATAAGAAAGTAATTAATTTACAAATCAATCATAACAAACCTCTAATTGGTCCCAGTGCTGCATCCTTTGCTAAAGCTGTTAAATCACTGCCAGAGTATCCTTCCGTTAGCCTAAAAATAAAGATTTGATGAGCATATATCTAAAATAAAGAATTTTTTTAAATACACAGAGAGAAAGCTGGTTTCTTCTTCCATAGTATTTGAACTTGCAGCTATGTGTGCTATGCAGGATCAGTGGCAGATTTTGGTTTTATGAGGCCACAGGCACAAAATTGTTTTGAAGCTCCTCCCCAATGTCATAAATTGCATGCCAGCTTAGCAGTGTGATGTATGTGTAATAGATTTTGAGGCCCCTCAGGATCGTGAGGCACGAGGCAACTGCCTCTAGCACCTGTGCGAAAACCACTGTGTAGGATCCTTTAATTCTAATTATATCAATAAACATCACAAACAAAAGAGAAAATATAACTAAATTTATTGCTATTAGAAATAAATGATTAAATGAGTGCTGCCTTTTGTATCTTTTATCAAATGCATTTAGTTTAAAATGACGATTCACTTTAGAAAATGCAACCAAATTATCAAAAGTTTCTAACTTAATATGAAATGAACACTAACAGATGGAAGTTATAGTAATTTTGAAATTGTAAAAAAAGAATTAGCCAGGCTATTATGGCATACAAACTATAAATCTGTGCATAGTACCATTAAGATCCAATTTATTAGATTAATGTCCCAATTCTGAAGATTCCTGGGGCATACAAGGGATGGACTCTGAAATTTTAACTGTAAGAATGAACTAGATTGTCTGTGCAGTCTGATTTTTAATGAAAGCATTAGGGTTCAAATTCAAGAATAATCTTGCTATTAGAAATAAATGATTAAATGAGTGCTGCCTTTTGTATCTTTTATCAAATGCATTTAGTTTAAAATGATGATTCACTTTAGAAAATGCAACCAAATTATCAAAAGTTTCTAACTTAATATGAAATGAACACTAACAGATGGAAGTTATAGTAATTTTGAAATTGTAAAAAAAGAATTAGCCAGGCTATTATGACATACAAACTATAAATCTGTGCATTGTACCATTAAGATCTGATTTATTAGATTAATGTCTCAATTCTGAAGATTCCTGGAGCATACAAGGGATGGACTCTAAAATTTTAACTGTAAGAATGAACTAGATTGTCTGTGCAGTCTGGTTTTCAATGAAAGCATTAGGGTTCAAATTCAAGAATAATCTTAAAATAAATTCGTTTGAAAGTGAAGCACAACATTTCTATTCCTACAGAATTGCACCCGTAACACCAGATAATTTTAAAACTGAAAACAACAGTTCTTACTGGTTGATGAAGTCAATTTTCATTCTGTGATTATATTTCCTTCCTACTTTTAAAAATATTTATAGAAGAATCCAAATTATCCTTACCAGTGCATCCCTTTCATGGAATGGTGGAGATCTACAAAGGGCCCTAATCTAACAATTTGGAATGCCAAGCAAAAGAAAAGTTATGAAACATCATTAATTAAAAAGTTCTGTCCTTATATCCTTATTCGGAAAATCTCAAATGTATAAATTTCCTTCATAACTTTCCCAAAATAATCCTTGGGCCCAAAACAGAAAACCATCAAAAAAGGTTTCTGAGAAAGGAGTCAGTTATAACAGACATCTAAATGCTTTAAGTTTAAAGTAACATTTGCTCTAAGCTCTCTTTTGTCCTAAATTATTTTTATTAGTATCAAAATCTACAGAGTGATGTTATACACAAATAGCAGTTTTTGAGAAAGTTCAGTCATAACAATTTACATACATTTTCAAATATTATAAAGGAGATCCGTACTAATGTACTGAAATGGGATGTTATTATTTTACATCAATGACAGGACCATAATTTTTACCAGACACAAAATTTTAAAGCCGTACACCCCTTTTTATTGGAGTATATTTGGTTGCATAAATAAGAATGAGGTCCACTCCACAGAGAAGAAATTAAACATCATAGATAACCGAGTGCAAAACTAAATCCAGCAATCATGACGGCAAACAGAAAAACACTGATAAGTAAAACAGTCTTGTAACCTGTTCCAAAAATCTATGAAACTATTTATGAAAGATAAATCTCAAACCTATCCTCCTACCTAAAAATTAAAATAATACATACAACTTTATAAAAACTTGCTCTCTTTCTGGTATTCATTTTAACACTGGAAATTAATAACTTTTTAATGAAATTCAAATATTTGAACTTTTACATGCAAAAATTCACATAAAAAAAGCAGAGAAACATGTGCATGCATGTTTTCATCACAAAATATGCATCTTTTACCTAAAGCAAGCATATTCAACTTTTGCTACTTGTGACCTTCTCTCAGGAAGAAAAACATTTTGTGACACAATTTTATGTTCAGTTTAAAATGTTTATGAAATTTTATTGCAAAATTTAAAATCAGGATGTTTTCCAGAACAAGTATTTATTATAAAAGTTACAGAATCTAAAAGATGCAGAAAATGTAAAAGCTTCTTTGCAACCTCAAAACTGGTAAATGAAACCCATAGTTTAAGAAGTCCTGATCCAAAGAGTACAGAAAGCTCCGTGACAATAAGAAATAATACCCATGACAACAGAAAATAGTCTTGCAGGCTAAAACATATCATTCCAAATGAATATCACCAATTTAGAGCTATCATATGTCTCACTTACTTTGCTAGATTCTTTAAATCAGATTTTGAGAGAGAATTTTCTTGTTTTGCCAACAGCTTTTCAAGTAGCTTTATTCGAGTTTCTTTGTTTGGTAATGTCACATAAACACGCTTTGTGAACCTCCTTGATAATAAAATAAAGCATGGCGTATATTAATATTAAATTCTAATTAAAAAAACAGTTAAACAATATTATCAAACTAGAAAATCACCCGTCGTGGTATGATGGGTGCAAATTGCCTCTTTATTCAAGAGATTTCCCGTCAAATTTGATGTGTTTAAATAGATATATATGCGAGAGAAATGTTTAATATTGATTGAAAACAAGTAAAATAAACATATGTTTTATGACAGGAAATATTTTTTTATTTACATATTATTTACATATTTCTTTATTCAAAAATCATCGTGGTATTCAAAAAATCCATCGTGCATCGTGGTGTCCAAACTATATCACAAGCATGATATACCGATGACATAATTTACTACTTTCTATTAAAAAAATGGAAATTAATTGGAAATATATGATTAATATAATTTAAAATTTCTTGTGAACTATTGATCCTAGAGAGATAAATTTTATATCAATCGATAGAAAATTTTATTTCACTATTTTAGAGCTATTAGATTTGAAATTAGAATGACAATCACTCTTTTAAATTTAAAATTACTGAAATTTAGGTTCGCTAACAATGAAGTAATGCTGTTTAACGTCTCGCAGTGCTATGGCGCGAGTTTTATTGTTGGTGACGTAAGAGCGTTACCGAGTGGTCTGGGCTATTATATTAGTAATTACAATGGAAATCTAATAAAAATATTTTGTGAAAAAGCAGAATTATTAATTTATGTAAACTTCATGTTTCCAAAAAAGAACTTCAAAAAAATTATTTTTGTTTTACTTGTTTTCTCATCACTTTGTCAAGATACATGGAAATTATTTTCAAAAAAGGAAGATGACATTATATTCTATCTCAACTAAATGATTCAAAAATCAGTAAATAAGCAAGGGTGGAGTCTAAAATATTTGTTTCAACAATTGATTTAATGCATTACAAAACAAGTTGGAGGGAGCATTTATAAATCCTCTTGATAGTCAATGCAGAAACAGAGGGGACTGATGGGGATTTTTTAAATTCAGTTGGGAATTTAAAACTATGACTAATATTGTGTTACTGATAAGAAATTGATGATTGATCTTATTAGCTAAGCAGTGTTCACATGAATTGGATCTGTACTTTCTTTGCGTCCATTTGTTGTTTTCATGAGTGGTGTTCTTATGGTGTACTTTATGTTTGAAGTCTGCCTTTTCTGAGCAACGGTTAATCCAATAGTCAACAATGTTTTCTTCATGGCATCTCGCCTTTTAGATTTGCAGGAGCTCATATATCACAGCAAATCCAATTGTGGAACAAACATTTAAAATTTAGTTCAAAATCAAGCAAATAGGGAAAATTTAAATATTGTCCAAATACAAATAAAATGAAAAAAATTGAAAATGAAATTTCCCCTGTACCAATAATTACTTGATAAACAAAGACATGATAAAGATTTAAAAACATTTAACATAAGCTTTAACCAATAAACTTCATATATTACCTCAGAGCTGCATCATCTAATTCCTGTGGCCTGTTTGTGGCACCCATAACTAGCATTCGATCATCACCATCAGATCGCAACTAATTTTCGTAAAAGAAACAGTTTTAAAAAAGGCATGATTTTATCAATACCTTATATAAAGAACACACTAAAATATTATACAAGATATAAAATAATAATAAAGTCAATGCAAAAGTGATTAGCAAAGAAATAAATAGGTCACCGAGTCAATGGCTGGCAACCATTAAGAGTCTCTGTAAATCACAAAGAATAACTCCTTTAGAGTCCTGGTTTACTTGGAAGACTGTCCGCCACAACAAATAGTCAGACACTGTGGCCCCCGCATAATAGTCCCCATTACGAGCAGCTCATGCAACGACCCCTCGTTGTACCGGGGTACGACCTGTCATCGGAAATGGGCCCAAAGAGCCACACAACCATTACTATAGCCATCGGGAGGCGAGAACCTGCTTACTTATATGGCAGCTTCTCATCCGTGAACTCGCAGTGCCCCCCGCCTCCGATGGGAAAGAGTCTCTGCAAATCTCTCTTTCCTACCATAAGACTATTATAGCAGACAAGCAAAATTACAGGTGCGTAACAATATTGCTTATTAAACAGACAGATGCAACATACTCATTAGTAAAAGACCCAAAGAAATGCCCTAGAATGGCATCAATACATGACTACATAATTTGAAAATAAATTCTTCTATAAAATACTATTAAATTCATTATATTATACTCAAAACATCCAAAAAATTTACATCTTGCATAATCTAATACAAAAACCCTTACAACTCAGGGGGAAAGAAAAAAAAATGAACTCTAATTAAACAAAAAGGCTCAATGCTAACTCTCTAAAGCTTAACAGTTCAAAATATACAGAAAGCAACATAAAATTGATCAAATATTTCATTATCTTTTAACATCCTATGAAAATACTTACCCCATCAAATTCCACAAGAAATTCTGTCTTTAACCTCCGACTAGCTTCATGTTCATTCTCTTTTCTTTCATTTAATAATGAATCCACTTCATCTAGAAATTATTAAAAAAAACAAAAACAGATTAGTTAAATGAAAGCAAAATTTAAACAAAAAACATTTGTGTCAAAAAGATAGGCTTGCTTTGCGATACATCCTTATAATTGTTTGCTCATGTAAAGATTGTACATACAACGAATATCAGATAAGAATATTCAACTTTAACAACTGCATCTCTGAATATCAGCAAATAATATTTACAATATGAAATAGGGAAAGAATTGAGATGAATCATTTTTGGTTTATAAAAAATTATACAAAAGGATTATAGATTATATGGATGGCATCAAAACAGAGTATTTTTTTATTAAGCTTTCATATCTAATACTAAAATAATAGTAATTTTTATATTTATCATTTGCTCAGTGCTTTTACAAAGAAACTATAATAAAATGAGGTCAAGAGACAAATTTGGACCAGCAAAATCAAGATTAAATTATTTTAAATTTTAGTTAGGAGAAAACAAAAGGCAAAGTTTTGGGTTTGTAGTGACTTTAAAATTTAGGCCATAGAAGAAATCTAAGATTTGTACTGTTAGCAGTTAATGTTTTCTTTCATGTGTGATTATTTATTAATTTTTGGAAAAAAAAATAATTTTTATATGCATATCATGTTTAATGTCTATCCACAAGGAATTTGCATCACAGTGAAAAAAATTACATCTAATATATATTTAAAGTTTTTAAAAAATGAAAACAGCAAAATTTAAAACACATAAAATTTAACTTTAAAAGCAATTGCAGTAAGTGAATTTAATAAAGCTAATGTATTTCCAAAAAGCTATTCTTTTTTACCCATATGCTTTCTAAAGCAAGAAATTGCTGCAAGCATTATCATAATATTCCAACTGTGCACTTGAAAAATGCATACAATCTATACATAGATCAAAACCCACCTATAAATATAATAGCTGGTTGAAGCTCCCTCGCAACGGCAAACAAGGCACGCACAAGCTTTTCACCTTCACCAACCTAATAAAAAACAGATTTATCACAATACTGTAATTTTCCATCTGGAATCAGGGGTAATAAATGAGTATGTTAAAGAGATAAATATAGGCTTACTTACATATTTTGAAGTCAAAGATGATGCACTAATATTCAAGAAAGTAGAATTAGATTCACAGGCTACTGCCTTCGCCTTTATAAAAAATAAATATAAAAAAAAATTTAAAAACATCCATAAAATGCATCCATTAGTTCAGAACAAAGAAACATCCTTAGAAAAATCACATGTTCAAAAATTTTATGTTTAGTTATGAATTAAAAGTGAAAAGGGGATCATTTATACCTTTCTAGATTAAATACATTGATTATGAAATGCAATAATTTCAAATAAATGTAGAAATTCAAAAAAAAAAAAAAAAAATTGCAATGCAGACTGAGTTCATGTTTTAGTATAAAGATTTCATTTATATTAAAGAATAGAATAATACTAGAGAAAGTACTAATATAAATATATATTTAAGCACAATACCTAACATGAATTTCATGCAGCTTAAATTGACCAGACTTTCAAAATACTGATTAGCCTTCAGAAAGGAATTTCATAAAAATTCATTTAAAGTTTGACTGAATGAACCATGTTAATATGTAACTAATTTTACCTTCAATTCACATCCTAACGATTTCGTTATTCTTTCACAAAGGGAATAAATAAATTTCAGTGATAAGGGCTACATATTTGGTGATGAATGAATTGACAGCACATAAGAACTTTTAAATAAATCTTTTTTGTTAATATCTCACCAACAAAAAAAAAGTCTATTAATATGTATAGTAAAGGCATTTGCTTAAACATTTGCATATTTCCAAAGTTATTAGAAGGGCAGAAAATTTCAAATATTTAGATTTGAGGAAATTGTTCAATGATCATTTTATTAACTATCTCACACAATTTTAACATTTTTGCTTTGGTTGCCAAACTGTTTTCTTAAAGCTTAACTTTTCAAAACCTCAAAATATAGTTAGGGCAATGATTAGCTACGAGAGAAAGTCTCTTTATATTAAAAAAATATAAACTGCATATTTTGCACATATATCTCTGATGATACAAATAAAAAAAAAATATATGCATACACACAGTAACAAAAATAAATATATAAAAACTAACCAGCATTGTTTTGCCATTTCCGGGAGGGCCAAATAATAAAAGACCTTTTGGAGGTGTCCTGAGGCCAGTAAACAGCTGAATAAAAATATAATATTCTAAGTTAAAAAATTAACATAGAGGCATTTATTCTTTAATGCAAACAAAAACTTCTTAAAATAATATGAACTTTTTGTTAGTTTAACATGCTTATTTATTTTTGCTGCAACTATATTTTCCCTTAAAAAATAGCAAACATATGTATAGAGTGCTAAATGAGAAAATACAGAATGGAAATTTAAAAGTTAAGGCTTTGTGTTACAGCTATACTCAAGCCTCTGTAAAAAAAGAACAGTTTCATTTTATAAAATGCCTCACCTCAGGTCTAACTGTAGGTAAGATAACCATTTCACGCAATGCTTGCTTGGCAACCTCCTGGCCAGCTATCGGATAAAAAGATTTTAATATTAGGCATGCTTTTGATATTCTTAGTAAAATAAACAACTTAAAGCACTTATACGCAAATGGTAACAACTAAATATGCAAAAGGAAGATTTAGAAAGGATTTAATTATTTTTTTCAAAAATAGTCTGCAACAAAAATGCCTTAAGCATCATACTTAAAAGGAAGATCAGTATTTGATTAAATCATGTTACTTCAATTGTCATTAGAAATAAAGCTGTTAAATGCAACACATCATTGACAAAAAATATTCACACATATCAGGATCATTATGAAAACTATGCTCATCTTTAATGCATGTTACAGAGTCAATTCATGTGACTTCAGTAATATAATAAACTGAGAGTTGTCTTAGGTCAGTGTTCCCAATATTTTATGTGCTACACCCCACCTTTTAAGCCTTTCTAAAATTCTTATACCCCTTATGTAACATAAACATAATTGTTAATATTCCAAAATTGAATTGTTCACTGAAAACTTAAACTATAGGTTTTAGAAAGAAATCACTATGAAATTGTTGCAAAACACAGAGGAGAACCGAGATGCAAGTACAAAATACGAGGGGTACGAGTAATCCTTGACAATCAAATTACAGCCCCACATTGGGAAACACTGTCTTATGTCACACTGTGATGTCATGTTCATTTTCCTTCCACAGATATACCAAGGATTACCAAATTCAATTAGTGGGACACAATTGACATGTTTTATGTCAAAATGAAATGACTACATAAAATTTCAAAATATTTCATTCAACCTTCTCAAAAAAATTTATGAGAAAATGTATAACATACAATCCATAATTACAAACCACTATATAAATAGAATTATTTAATAAAAATTGAATAGGAGGATGAAAATATTCTCATAAATGCTTTCATCAAAGATAAAGCATTGATCTACAACAGAATCCTGATACCTAAAAAATTTATTGTTTTATTCCAGAACTTTACATAGATGCTTACATTGATATTTATTAAAATACAAGGAAAAATTATTTTGTTTTTAGAGCATATAGCATTCATAAAGATACAAAAACAAAAAATTATTCAATTCAAAAAGGAAATGCTACTATAAATCTTCCTTAAAATCGATGCACAATAAACCAGCATAAATAGTTTACATTAACAGACACATTCATAAAATAAACTTTTATAACCAACATTTGCAAGATAGGAAAACTTTCATACCAAATCCACATAATTTTTATTAAAAGATTATGCATGAAAATCCATTAAGATTATAGACCATCATTTTACAGAAAGCCATCAAGATGAAAAAGTACTTGAAATCTCCAACATCACTTGTAGATTTTTTTAAGACAATGTCAGAAGATTGAAATGCATAACGGCAATAATCAAAATAACTGCTTTTGTAACCTCTTCTCATAGAATTTACTTACAAACAAAAAAAGAATGATGGCAATTTTCATTTCCAAATTTGAGTTTCAATCATCTAACATTATTTAAGCATTTCATGAACAAAATCTGTTGAATGACAAATGAATTCTTATTCGAAGACATAACAAAGTTCCACAATGTCATTTTAAATGCCAAAAGAAAAATTGCATTTTTCACATATTTTTTTAAAATAAACACATTGTATTTTCTATAAATAATAAACGTTTTAGAAAATATCTTTGTACTTCACACTAGCTGCCTTCGACAACCAGCTTGTTCGCCGGGAATATAATTTCAACAGACTCTCTTATGCATAATTTGATATTCATAGTTCCCTTAACAAAATAATTTTAAACTTCAAATTGAGATAGACATTTAGCCCGCGTTCTTTTCGTAGCCTTTCACTTGTTCTGTTCCTTGTCTACATGAACTTCCCTAATGGAGTCAGGTAACTGTTTGTGTCATGTAACATCTAATTACATAATATGAATTTGATTTCCACATCAAAACACTTTTTACATCCAGCAGCATGTTAATTGGCTTAAAACATGCTGATAAAATGAATTAAAACAAAGCAACCATAATCGTTTCAGTTTACTGGATTATTTCCATACATACATACTATTACTATATTATCCAATTAAATAATTGTTTAAGCAATGAAAACAATTTGCATTTCATTGTAACAATGAAAAGTATTGTTGTAAATTATGTCAAAAATGTTTTTAAAAATTTATTAAAATTAGAGAAAAAATCATATGACAGCATTGAAAAGATAATTTTTTTAATTTTCAGATTGCATAAAAATAATTTTTGTGCTGTACTATTTTCAAAAACTATTAAGGAAAACAACAAAATTTAGTTTAATTTTTAATCAATTAAAATTCTAAATAAATTTCAAAAAAACGATTCCAAGGTGCATATTCCCCCACCCTCCAATGTATGTTTGTGCCAAATTTCATTGCTCTAGGTCTAGATGTCTGTCCTGTAAAGTGCCAACACACACACACACATTCTCCTTTATCGTTAACAGAGATAACATACCAATATCATCAAATGACACAGTTGGACCACCGTCGACAATTTCATCCATTATCACTTGGGCTAATTTTGGATCTACACCTTTCAAGCTCAGAATCTTGTTCAACTTCTGCAATCGAGTTTGGACGGGAAGCGTTTTGGATGGTGCATCTTTTCTCTGCATAATTAAAGCAATTCATACAGTCGATACCTAATTTTATAATACAGCATCTAAAATTTTAATTTCTAACTTAAAATAAGACATTTAATATACAGTCATAAAAAATACGGTACTTTTCCGTTAGCCGGGCGCAAGCGAAAAATTGACAAATAATGTAGAATTCCGCCAAATTTTGGGGACATTTGCGCCCGCCGACTTGGCTCACGTTTGGTTCACATTTGACGACATCATTTCAGCTGGGCGCAAGCGAAAAATTGCCAAATAATGTTGAATTCCGCCAAATTTTGGCAACATTTGCGCCAGGCGACTTAGCTCGCGTTTGGTTCACAATTGGCGACATTTGCGCCCGGCTAACGGAAAAGTACCAAAAATACTTTTTAATAAGACTTATGACTAGAATATATATATATATATATATAATTCACACTGAATTTATTTTTTAAATAGTAAGCTAAATTTCTTATAGATGTAAAAAATAATAACATGAATAAAATATGTGAATTTCATAAGACTAACTTTCAAAAATTTTCGGTAAACTTTCAGTCTACGGTGCCCACTTGCTTATCGCCAATTTTTCTTGGCGCAATTTGATTTGCTGGCGCCAAACACTGTTTAGGATGCGCAGTGCGCTTTTTATTGCTGTACTGCGCATGCTTCATTTCAAAAGGAAGCGATTGAGCACACAATGCCTTCGGCATTTCAAATGCGTACCGGGCAATTTTTTGTAACTTAAAAAAAACATCAGCGGCTTCGCTTTCTGCAAAGCGGGACACTAGTAGCTTCTCTTATTTATCAAAAAGCGGAAACACAGAATAACATACACAATTCTGAACCTAAAAGTGACTGAACATGTTCAAGAACGAGAAAAGTGTAGTTAAAACTTCACATACCTATTTTAATTGCCGAATTGCTGTTTACACTTAGGACACTGGTATCCGCTTGCTATCAATCCCTGACCCACATACTTCGAAAGGGAACCAATGCCATAATCAATAACAGCTGTACGAAGCGCACGTAACGAAATGATAAAATCAGACGAAAATCAAACTGACAAAACAAATTCGATTGAATCGACCAATCAAACCAAACGGAACAAACCAATCTAAACGAATCGTAATATCGCGCCATGCGCAAAACACCGATGAACAGATCAACTTCCGCGCATGCGCACATCTCACTCGTTAAAATCATCAGTGCGCAACCAAAACAAATATCCTCTCCTCTCCATTCTTGGCGGCAGAGAGTTGGCAATCCTAAGAGGAACGAAGTAAGTGGGCACCGTAGACTGAAAGTTAACCAAATTTTCTAGGCATTAAATACATAACTAATAAAATCAAAGATAAATTTTTATTTCAAAACAATAAAACACATGCACCTTATAAAAATTGCTTTATTTACTAACTATAGTACCAAGACTTAAACACTTTTATAACTATTTTGTTATATAGAAGAAACTATTATGAAGAAATGTTACAATAGACTGTCAATATAATAGAAAATAATGACTAGTTATCTGTTACACAAATGCTCAAAATATTATTGAGAAGATAAATCCTATAAATATTCATTCTATATTACATATATGGGTACTACTTGATTTTCACTGCCCTCATTATCAAAATGGCACCAAGATTACTGCCAAGATCCTATTCGCTCAATTATAATAACGTACGGTTTATCAAATTTGGTGGTTCATGAAAATCCACATATGTATAAACACTAGTAATGCATATTCTAAATAGTCCTAACATTCATAGATAGTCTCACTTACATTAGTGGACTGAGGGATCTGTCGTCGAATGGCAGGGGGTGAGAGTGGTTTCTTCTTTGGTTGAACCACTGGTGTTCGGCGAGGAGAAGATGGGAAGTTTTTAGGCAATGTTAAGTTTTTAGTTTGAGAAGGAAATTTACGTACAAGTTTCTTTCCACCTAAAAAAAAAAAAAAATGTACGTCATCAATCATAGAATGATGGGTATTTGTTTTATACATACATATATCCTTTTCATAGTGTGTTTGAAGCGAAGAAACTTCAAAACTACTAGATAAACTGACATGAGATTTTCTCCATTCTGAAGCTAATTGCCTACAGATTTTAGAGATACAAAAATTAAACTGAAATGAATAGAAACTAACAAGTGATGATTTTAGTACAAAGCTTTTTCTACTCTTTCATTACTATCAGTTATTTACTCGGCAACCTGCGACCAACTGAAGAATAATAAGAAGCCACAAAAATCTTAAGAAGCATTTAATAATTAAAAGCTACAAATAATATTAATTTAAATATTAATCCATTAATGCCCAAATGAATTTAAAACACAGATTTCAATAAATTTCTATCAAATTATATTTAAAACAACAAGATTAAGTTAACTGTGAAGTAAAATTAAATTCCGAGATATTTTTTTTAGAAAAATAGCGGGAAAATCATGAGAAAATCATTTTTGAAAACTTTTTTTTTACATAAATATTAAAGAATTTTAAGATATAGTAAACTATCAAAAATAAAAATTATTTAATTCCTTGAAGTAACTCAAAACTAAATCAAAGAAAAAAAATCAAAAATTTCAAAATGAGAATATTTTGACTTCAAAATCTGATTAGCTGGTAGATATCTGATGAAAGCTGTTTAGGAGTTAGGCAATATCTATCGCCTTCTTAAACAAAGCAAAAAAGAAACAATAGAATGCATTTAGTTTAGCCATGGAAGTGAAATGTTAAATGCCCTATAAATCAGGGTTATGGCGATTTTTTTATTAAAATCACTGATTTAAATCACTTTATTTTAAATATCAAGTTAGTCTGCTTTAATGAAATAAAATTGTTCATGTATCCTTAAATAGTGATTTTAAAATATTTTTCAATATATATTTAAAGAAAGAATATATAAATCATAAAAAAAATATTTCATTTAATTAATGTAATTAGAGTACTTTCCGTATCTTTATTTTTGAGAACACAAGCAAATAAGATTTTAAATAAAACTCTAATGAGCAACACAATAAAATGCAAAGTATGAGATGCTCCTTTTTTATAAAATAAACATGATGAAAGGATCATTTTCACAAAGAAAGAACATAGTAAAATGCATTGAGTTTCATTTTATATTGGAGAAAACTAAATAATGCTGGGGAAAACAAAGTTTTTATATTGCAATAATGTTCCAATGCAAGATAATTAAAAGTAATACATACAAATGTTCCAAAAGAAATACAAACATCTACATAGCACAATTAAAATCATGATCTATAACTATAAAAGGCAATGTTTGTGTGCGCGATGTCAAATCTATCACACTTATAGTCATGAAATTTGACACACAGCTGATGGTGACTCAATGCACCTCGAAGCCTTAAAAATTTAATCTAGAAAAATTTTCAATTAATGATTTGTGTTGTTTTGGTGATTTTTTGCTCTAATTTCTCAATAGCATGTTTTGGATAATTGTACGAAAAAAATGGATACACCATCAGAAAGGAAAAATGATTTCTGTTCCAATGAAGTTTCTTACGTCTAACGTAATTTACTGAATTTTGAGAAATTTTTAAAAAATAGTCACTTTTATGTATCTTTTCCATTTGGATTTCTTAAAATTCTCACTTAAATAAATATTAAACTTCATTTATTATAAATAACAAGCACATAGAATGGTTGATGTGTAAATTATATTTAAAAAATGCATTTTTAAATCCATGTTAGAGAAAGTTGCTTCAGAAAATTCCAGTGACTTCACCTAGTTACTGGTTTCTTTAATTTTTTATGCTTAGTAAGAAGTAGTTTATTCTCAAGGTCAAGGTGAAATAAACCCTAATCCAAATACTTGAAAGGCGAGAGGAGAAGAGTATGCTACAGTGAAACTTCTTCGAACGGCCACCTCTACATAGCGTCCACCCCTCTTAACGGCCAATTTTTCGTGGCATGGATTTTTCGGCCCATAGACCTAATGTTAAAATAAACGCTTGGAACGGCCACCAAACCCCTCTGAACGGCCGCCGGGTGATACACCCATCCCATTTAACAAAATCATCGGTTAGGGATTTTCTTTTTAAACTGAAAAACGAACCTGAAAAAATGTTTTTTTTTTTTTTTTCTGAGAAGGGTAAAAACTTAAAACAGTCACAAGTTGTATCCTTTTTTTTCAAAAAATGTAAAAAATTATTAAATAAAGTACTATTTTCTCTTTAGATAAGTCTCAAACTTCATTTTAAATAAGAAATATGTGTCAGACTTGTTTATATTATCAGTTATAATTAACACGATTTAACAAAGATATTAACTATAAATTAATTAGTCAAAAATTAATTAAAACTCTTTGCAATATATAGAATGGCGCATATGCAGCTATTTCTAATATAATACAGAAACAAATAATAGAAATATAAATTAAAAGGTAAAAAAAGATACAGAAGAGATTTAAACAAAATGCGATAACAATACACCTTTTTGCGTGCTCAACGCAACAGCATTAAGTAAGTTGTTTATATTATGTATTATAGCAATTATCTTGTAATTGTAACGAAAACCCTTCAGAGCGGCCAATTTTTCTCGGAACGGAGGGGTGGCCGCTCAGAGAGGTTTCAATGTATTTAGTTGTTGCAAAATTGCAACATTCCCAAGACATCCTTAGTCTATTGTCCAATAAAGGGTAGAGAAGGATAATTTTTATTTTTGAAATGGGGAAACAGGATTTTCAGTCCTTTGGTGCAATTCATCTAAAAGAGAGCCTGCTTCTCACTTGTGCAAAATTTGCTTGACCAGAAGAGCTATATCTAAAAATTTTATATATTCTAACACACAATAATATATCTATAGTCAAGAAATGTAGTTTTTGTTAGATTTTTCCTTTTTTCCTTAATAAAATTGTCTTATATTTCAAAAGTATATTATTCTTTATATTTAGTTCACAAATATTTTTTAAATAGTTGTTACATGTTTGAAATCATTTTTTAAAAATTTGTTTAAAAAAAAAGAAAGTTGAGCTTAATGACTGGTATGTTGTTATATATATAATTCTATGACTGTAGGCCTCATTGTCTAACATACAAATATTAAATATATATATACAGTTTTAAAAAAATCATTAAAATAAAAATCTTGATTTAAATAAAAAAAAATCTGATTTAAATCAAATAAATCGATTTTTTCGAAAAAAAAATCAACAACCCTGCTATAAATAGGACGCTGGGTGCTAACAAGTTAATCATTTACACTATTCAAATTCTATATTTTGAATTTTTTTTTTACAAGTGTTACTTAGTTGACCTACAAATGCAGACATAAGGAGAATATTTTTTTCATTGAAGAAGCAATTGGGTGCTAGATTTGATCCTCTTAATTTTCAATGGTTTAGCTTTGATTTGTAATATGCTGTAATATTGTGTGTGTCATTACTTAGGGACCACTTAAAATGATGATTCTTAAATAGAATGCTTAAAAGTTAAAAATGGCAAAAATTAGCACAGAAAAAAAGTGGTCTGAAAAACTGAGATTATGATACTATTTACTCTGAATAAAAATATATATATATATGCCTGTCAAACTAGGTAAAGCTCCATATTTTACATACATGTGAATACTATGTTTCTTTAATGTAAATACTATATTTCATTTTTCAGAAGGAATTACTTCAATATTTCATATGGTCAATATAGGTATGGAATATTTCGTATTATACTTGGTTAATTACTAGAGCTAATTTCAAAATGCGCAATAATGAAATTAGGGAAATTGAGACAATTAATATTTTAACATTCAATTCATGGCAAAGGTTAGAATTACGCTAAGTAAAAAAACTCTAATTTCAAAAGAACAATTAAAAGTTACAATTTGCTCTCACTTTTTTACATATAATTGAAGATTTTAAATATTTTTATATTTTTGATACATTATTTTTTCATGCCATATCTAAATTGTTTTTTCAAAATGTTTTTAAAAATTAATTTTATGGACTGTGGTTAGTGCAGAAACTGTTTCTTTGTGGAATATAGTTAGAACTATATTCCACAAAGAAACTGCACCCAAAGAATAGCATACATGCTGTAAATCCAAACTGAAAATTCTAGACATAGTTTAGTTCTAATCCAAGCCAGCAATATATGTTCATGAAATTAATATCTTATTTTTTACAAAAATTAGTAAATCTCATAAGAAAATTTTTAAATTCCCTGTTTTTACGGGGAAAAAAAAATTCTTTTAATGATGCTTAATGCTAATAAAAGTTTAATCTGATGGCAAATATAATACTTCACTAAAATTACATCCCTTTGTTTATTCTATTTTTACAAATAAAAACAGAAAAACTGCATCATTAAATGGATGCACTCTTAGATTAGTGAGTGATAATTTCATTGCATAGAAAACTATTATTAGCACACCAGAGAATTTAGCCGTTTGATCTCAAAAATCTCAGTATAAAATCTAAGTGTGTAAATCCTTATATCTTACCATCATTAATGCCAGGTGATGTAGGACTAGGTGTTTTATCAACAGCAGTGTCTTCAACTAAACAATTGTTGAACTTAAGAGGCTCTGGTTGTTGCCAAGTACGACGCCTGGACGGATTTCCCTCCAAGACTTCAAGATTTGTAGAGTTAGAATTTTCTAAAATAAAAGAAAACTTGTATTCATGTCTTTTTTTAAAAAAAAAAGTTTGAAAATCACAGAAAACACAAATACTGTTACAATAGATAAATCTAACCTAAATATTCTAGTCTGTCTTTAGCCATATTTAAATTTGTTCTCATCTTGTCTTGTAAGCGCCTGGATCTTTCCCATGTTGGACCTGCAAGCAGCATTCCAAAAATTTATCACTTCACAAAGCACATAATCAAACAAACTATTAACCTAAATTTATTGAAAGATTTAGATAAACCACAGAGATAAAAGACTTCAAATTATCTATCATACACCAGCACTTTAGAAAACATTAAATGCAACAGTCCCAATATAGAATTAGGATTATTTTTTTAAAAAAATTCAATAATTATTCATACTTGCTTTTATAAAATAATATAAACAAAAAAAGCTTATAAGATAACTATTATGGTTAAACTGGAGTTTGGGGTGCTGTCTTCTTTTCTGCCATTTATTCTTGGTGCAACTCTGAGTGGCATCGCCAATTTTTGTGACCTAGAAACTGATGGCTCGAAATAGAGAAATTAATCATTTTGATGCTCTACGTTTACAATGAAGAAGTGAAGCTGCTAGGTTCCCACAGCTAGTGAAGCCATAGGATGTTTAAGTTTAAAAAATTTGTCACTTCAGATGCCACAGGCATTGCGTACACATTGCACAATCTCTCCTTTTCAGACGCCGCAGGCATCACATGTGCAAGAGAAAACAATAAAAAGATCGCTGCACACCTAAAACACGTTTTCTCACCGACAAGCCATCTATCTCTTGGCGATAAACAGTAGGCAATCCTAAGACGAATAAAGTAAAACTGCACCCTAAACTACAGTTTTACCACTATTATTTAAAAAATAAACAGTTTAAATACTATAGTATATTTAACATTCTAAACAATAGCTTTCCCCATATAGAGGTTCATGCTGAGCTGATAGTGTACTTTTCCCCTATAGAGTTCATGCTGTGCATGTAGATATATCATCTTTATCTGTACCATTATGTAAGCCCTATGAAAAAATATACATCACATTTATATATAGATCACTCATATAGATCACATTACATGCCAAAAAGTATAGTTTATTCACTTTAAAAGATTATTTGTCAGAACTGAAAAATTATTAGATCAAAATTATTGGTTACAAGAAGAATTAGAAATTGCAAAACACCTCTACTTTGTCTATCTTTTTTAAACCACTTTCAGTCTTGCAATTTTTGTTGTTGTTGTTACTAAACGGCAAGATATTAAAATATTCCAAAAAAATAGCCTTTTCAGTATTTAGTTGTATTTATGATAAATCAATTGCTAAATTAGTCAGAAAACCTTTTATTTAAAATAGCTTATTAATTTCAAATTTTAAAAAGTACAAAACAATTATTAACATTTTTTATTACACAAATAATTTGAAAGTTAAAATTATTAGCTGAAAGGGAAAATTCTGTAACTATTTCAAAACCAAATAGATTTGCATAAAAAAAAAATCAATTTCAATAAATATAGCTGAAGAACAGATATGAAATAAATTTACCTGTTCCCTGATTGCAGTTGACAGCAATTCCTCGTTTTAGCTCATCAATACCTTTACGATAGTATTCAATAGCCAAATCTTTAGGACCTATGAAAACATAAATCATGCACATTAACATGTGACCAACTTCATTACCACCCCATTTGTTTTATGGATATTTTAAAATAGGAGTAAAAAATCTAACAGAAGCATATACAAAGCAAAAATCTCGTAAGTCATAAGCCTTGAATGAATCTTTTGTTAACATGTGCGATGTTTGGATAAAAATATTAAAATTTATATTTCTTAGAAATAAGTTTAAAAACAAAACACTGCTGATCAGTTCGTAAAAACAATTTTAAAAGGTAAGTACTTGGGAAAGAATACCCCCTACAGTGTTTTGTTAACTTTAAAACGGTATTCTCACACAATAATTGCGAAACGATAACAAAATTTAATTAAAATCAAAAGAACTGTGAATCGGAAAACAGACAATAAGCCAATTTAAAAGTATTAATATACTCACCATCATTTTCTTCGTCTATTTTAAGTGCTTTTGAAATAAAATCAAAGGCTCTGCGGTGATGGTAACGTTGTAAAGCAAAAGGATTTTCTGGATTCATTTCTTTGTCAGTTACCAAAAAACCATGAACATTTTCTGCTATATTCAGGTTAGTTTTAGAAGTGTTAACAGATTGTTGCACAGATGTACATAAGCCACGGACAAATTTAAAAAGCTCAGAAAATAAAAATGTAAAAGAATTAAGTAAAAAAGTAAGAGGAAAAAATAATATATGAAATGTTTTCTTTACATAATATTTATTTTTCGACGTTTCTTTTTCATTGGAAGACTGTTCTGAAGGATTAAATTTACAAACAGAAGTATCACGATTCATTCGGCTGCCATTACTGTTTTCATTTCAACGCATTTAAATGCTGCAGCCAGAGCACATTTGCTAAATAAAAATCAAAACATATAACGAGGTTTCGCTTTTCTTTTTCAGTTCTCTTCTTTTTACGCTATGAAGAAGCTCAGGATATGTCTATACACTCAAAATGGAAGAGTGGTCAAAGAAATTATAATAATAAATCAAGAGAATACGGTTAGAAAAGAAAAAGAATGATTGTTTAATTTACTAGGCTACAATGTTTTTAAGTTTTAATTTCCCCTGATAACTTTGGAAAAGAATAAGAGCCTTCCTAAGGAGGTGCCATTTTTTTCTCTTCCAGCCGAATCAGATCGCTTAAATAACTTGTGATATTTTGATACGTAATTTTCATCTCTTTTTTAGATTACGGATTGAAAGAACTTTGGAATGAATAGGAGATAATAGCCTTTTCAGTACTTGGAAAAATCCCCACAAAACTCTCAATCAGAGCTCAAAGGAATACTAAAAATCATCGTTTTTTCATAAATGGAGTCGATAAATGTCAGTACTACCCAGATAACAATTTATGTTTGCAACAGAAGCTTGCAACAAATTTGACATGACAAGGTGCAAGCTTGCAACAAGTTGACATGACAAGGAGTGCAAGCTTTCTGCAATTTGTCACGACAAATTAATTACCAAGTGTAAAGTAAACACCTTAAGGATTCTTTTTCCTCGCCTCAGAAGTCCTACATAAGGATGGTTTTGCAACAAGCTTGCATTGCAAACTATAATAAAAACAGGTACGAACCTGACCCAGGGATAGAACTCGCGACTAGACCGAAGCTGATGCGGTAACCACTCAAGGCCAGGTCCGCTCTGAAGAGAAGATAGATTTCCTTAATGCATCGTTCCATTCGGGTCATTATACGATTTATTTTAAACTATTCTCTTGATTTCATTAATTTTTGAGTTGCTGTGGTTGGAAGTCAAAAGAGAAGCAATTTTCACTTCAACCCTTCCACATTTTATTGAGTAGAATCAATTATGAAGTGCAGAGCTCAAAATAATTACTTTTAAAATGGGACAAAATGTATAAGTTTGTTATTTTTCAACAAACATTGACTGTTTTCGGATTAAGGATTTTGTTTATAAAAAGCAAAATTTCAACATTAAGAAAAAAAAGGCGATATAGTTGTCTTTAAAAGTGCAGTGATATATTTAGTAAAAAAGATGGAAAATGTTCACAAAATTTTTTTATCAAAAAAGGATTAGTTTTTTACAAATTATCATTAT
>BGPR01006594.1:0-78753 GCA_013235015.1 Araneus ventricosus | reverse complement strand
TCGACGCTGGTTCAGTTACGTATTGCTTTACACAGGGTATCCTTATAGTACAGATTATAAGGCAGAATCAGGCTCTTACAAGGAGATATAAACAGAACGCGACACAGGGTATCCTTATAGTACAGATTATAAGGGAGACTCAGGCTCTTACAAGCAGAAATAAACAGAACTCAACATGGGTATCTTTAGTACAGATTACAAGGGAGAATTATGCTAGCTGCCGCTGATTTTCCATATTTGAGCAACCAATTCAAAGGAATTCTTGCATTTAACATTTAGATTTCGTATAAAAATTACTACGCCATTTCTTTACTCGAGGACAAAACGCTCCAAAGGCAGATGCTTTTTTCAGCGCAAGGATTGTCACATCAAATGCACCGCTTTGCTTAAAGACTTATTCCCCATGTGCAGGCAATTTTAGGTGCATCTAATCAACCTTTGGATAATTTCATTCTGGTGGCCACCTTATGTGTGTGTCTAAAGGATGGATTAATAATTGATGTATAAATGCTCAGAGGAGGTTGTCACACGTTTTAAAAATTATTTAAATGTCAAAGCAATAGAACTTTACGCATTTGATCAAAAAGCTGCGCACCGAATTTCATTAATCAATGCATTTTTGAGTTATCACGTTCAAATCCACGCGGATGGGCAGACCGACAGATGGTGAAACCGTAGAAGGATTTAAAGCATTATTATACACACGCCTACAATCCTAATGTCAAAACACTTCCTCCCTTTTGTCGACTGAAGCATTCTTTCGCATCCTTCCTAAAGTCGTGCTAATATTGTTTGTAGACATCAGGACCATCAAAATAATTTTTTTTTTTTATCCGAGAATATCATTCGTTTTCACTCATGATTCCATGACATGATATTCTTAGCCCATTTAAATTTTTCTTCTAGATGTTTCAATAAAGTTAAGTGTTTTGTTCACTTTCATAAAAATTTCATTTGATTTTACGACTTTGCCTAACTGTGACATGTGAAGTATTTTTGCTGAAACGTTCGAAATTTCATGAGTCGAAAAACATTTTAATTGATAATCAGAAAGTTTGTTGATAGTCTCGTGCTTTGAAAATCCTTTTTCTTCCAGATTTTGCTCTCTCTCTAGCATCCTTATAAAATTACAAAATTCTCACTTCGTCTATAGGTAACTCTTTACATTGCTGCATCTTCAAATAAATCGTGGATAGCACCATCAAAACCTCCACCTTTGCTTCTCAGGTAAGGTTTTTACGAAATATAACGCATGCATTTTATAGAGATTCATGTAGGATTTAAAATATGCTAATTTTCTCAAGTGGTTTTATAATTCCTTAACATACAACTTGTTTAATTTTTAGATAAATGAGTAAGTTTTAATAAAATTTAAGTTAATTTTTAAAGTTAGAACTAGGACAGAAAGTGTTTCAAGAACAATTCTAAATACATATGCTAAAAATTGGCATATTATGTCTTCTTCTTCAAATATGCACCAATTCCTTAATCATTCCTATTAAAAACCCGAACGTCAAAAAACGTATGTATGTATCTATGTCCAGCTATCTTCTCACGAACCACTGAATCCTGAAACTAGCCGTAAGTACCAAAAGATGGAAAATAATCCAAGTAATCCATTTCGACTATTTAAATTCCGAAATTGCAATTAGTTATAACGATATTAATTAAAAACTTAAAATGAACCATGCTGTCATCTGGTGGCAACTTTATCAAACGAATTTCTTGCCTTTTTTGTTTATTGACCACTTTGACTCCGAAGTTCTTGAATTTTTTGTTTATTTATTTAACGAAACCTGGTTTTTAATTTGTATAAAAGGTTTTTTTTCTTTTTTAGCAAACTTCCGTGTTTTGATTTTAAAAACACGAATAAAAAATCATTTTCTGGCTTTTTCATTACTGAATATCGGTCAGTCATGTACCGTCATCTATTGAGCAGAAATCACATGAATGGATTTATTTTAAAAGAAAATTTCTGACATTTTAAAAATTTTATAGGAGAAGGGGAAAAAATGAACTGTAAACAACATCGAAATTCACAGTAGAAAATGAATCTATGGACGAAAACCAAAAAAATAGTACAATTTTTAATTTTTGTAAAAATTAAAATTTAAATTTTGCAGAAGTCCCTTTTTAAAATCAAACAACATAAAAGTTTGAGAATTTTAGGGAACAAATCATTATAAATCCAAAAATATCAATGAAACTTAACTAAAATTCAAAATTTATTTATTTGTGTGTATATTTAAATTTAAAAGACACAAAATAAAATGGAATTATAAAGTTATTCGTTTACAACAGAAAAAAAAATCTAAGAAAAAATAATTAGAAGCTAGAAATAACAAGGAAACTTAAATAAAATTCAAAATTAATTTATTTGAAACTAAACTTAAAAGAATCCAAATAAATTTTAAAGTTATTCGTTTTAAGTAAAATTTAGATTTAAAGAAAATAATCAGAGAAAATGATCATGAAGTCTGGAATATCAATGAAACTCAAATAAAAGTAAAAGTGTCTCTATTTTCAAAGAAATCTAAATTTGGAAAGCTATTAGTTTTTAAGTAAAATTCAGATTTAAAAAGAATCAGGGATAAACAAATATGAAACAAGAAATATCAATTAAACTCGAATTGAATTCAAAATTCGTTTATTTGCAAATAAATTTAAATTTTAATAAAATAAAACAAAATGTAAAATGTGTTTGTTTTTAAGCAAAATTCATATTTAAAAATAAAAATTAGTAACAAAAATAGTAATGTAAATTAATTTTAGGCCTTTTGAGGGTCAATTGAAGATCCTCTTCTGCGCAGAAGTCCCCTTCTAACATCATAATGAAACTTTGATGATTTACTACAATTTAAGTGTGAATGGCAAAAATGCAAGGACATACATAAATGAAAGGGGTTTTTTTAATGTCTTAAATTATTCAAATTTTGGATATCGAAAGGAATGCTTCCGACATGCGCACTTGGCTTGCTTGATTATGCTATGAAGCACAGAAAACGCTATAATGTACCAATATTCGCTACTTGCCAGTTGCGTCATTGATGGGCTCGCTTTCGAGTTTTGCCGCTGCCTTTCCGATTAGTTGCGGAAGACACACTCTTACAAGGAGAAACGAACGGAACGTGGCTTAGTGTATCATCTATACTTATAAAGGGAAATGTTTGCGCGTGTGTGTGCGATGTCCAGACGAATCTATCGCACTTACAGCCATGAAATTTGGCACACAGGTAGTCATAATGGTGACTCAATGCACCTCGAAGCCAGAATTTTAAAATTTAATCTAGAAACTTTTATTTAATGTTTTGGGTCATTTTTGGCACGTTTACAGCTATAGTATCTTTTCTAATGATCGTTGAAAAACAATCAATGCTCCATCGGATAGAACAAGCAATTTTCGTTCTAATGAAGTTTGTTTTGAATTTCCAACATAAGTTACTGAATTTTTAGAAATTTTTAAAGAATAGTCCCTTTTATGGTAATTTTTTATAAGGATTTCTTCAAATTCTCGCATCTGACGTTCTAACAACTCTATAATTTTAACTTTTTTTCAGCTTATAACTCGAATGTTTGTCGGATTTAAAACAAGAACAGTTAAAACACCTTTCTCCATTTTTTTAAATTAATTTTTCCCTGATCAGTTCAAAGTTTTTTTGCTAGCGAGAATTGACAGTGAGAGTTTCTCCGGACGATCCCAGAATGCATTGTTCCTTCCTCGCAAGCGGTGACGTAATATGCTATTTCTACAATCCGATTTCTTCCGGTGACGTCATTACATTCGCGTCATTCTCGAGAGGAAAAATCAATGTGTATCTTTTGTTTTTGCTTTAAAAACTTTTCGTGTCATTGTGGGCAGCTTTCCCCCATTTTGTCGAAGTCCTGATTCCATGGGCAACGCCGTGCGCGTACTGCTAGTTATAATATAAATTAATTCGAGGGAAGTGCACATCCTCCGCTTTTCTATATTTGAGCAATCAATTCGAAGTCTATAAAAGTTTTTATATTTAACCTTCATGTTACGGATAAGCACTAGAGTACAAAATGCTGAATTTGCAGATGCTTTTCTCTGCGCAACGACCGGCACGATCGTTGCATTGTTTAGATCATAGAGTCATTCCCCATGCGTTGGTAATCTGAGGTATCAATAACCATCCTTTAGATCAGTGGTTCCCAACCCATGGGCCGCAGCCCACTTGAGGGCCTCGGATAGCGTATTAAGTGGGCCGCAAAATGCTAGTCAAGAGTCGAAGTCAGGGGAGCTTCAAGAGTTTTCACTTGTTCTTGCTTTATAAAACACTATATTTTTATTCCTTTTACAGTAATATTCACTAATTACTAGAATATAAGCGCATCTAATATACAGGGTGTCCACACTTATCGTGGTCCAATAGCTAATTTCTAAATCTTTAGAGATAGACATATAGTTCCAACTGGAAAAATGCTTAAAATAAAGGGAAGAACAATATTTTATGTTTTTTGAGTCACTAAATATATTTCTGAAAATGTTGCGAATTCTAACTTTTTATACGGTTCCCCCGGTCCTATCAGTCATATTTAGTAAAATATTTTTGACACTCTAACATCTTACACAAAAAAAGTTGAACTCTTCTGCGACTAAAACTGGCCGAGTTATGGAGCTTTGAATTTCATAATTTTTACCAATCAGCGGCCTCGTCGAGCAACTTCCGCGCATTGATTGGTGAATCGTCTGCAAGATGGCTATTGAAATGTTGTAAAGTGAACTTGAATTTGTGTTATGGGATTTGAAGCAACAATGGCTATTATCCCCTACTTCCAATTAGATGCAGTGCTAATCGTTCCAGAAAACCCTGAGCAGGTAGTTCCATAGCAAAGGTTAAAACAGTCCTTGACAGTATTAAATCAATCCCAGTGGTAATTCAGAGGACGTCGAAATAGAGAATAAACAATGGATCCGAAACGCTTGTTGCCAAATGGATGCAGCTAAGGAATGTCGAAGTACTTCAGAGTTTGAACAAAGAAGAGAAGTTGATTCTTGTTGGCTAGAACATGAGACAAAAGTACATCATAAGTGATGTTTGCAGAAACTATATTTAATTTTCTCCAGAGTATAACTCTAACAGATGCATATTTTTGGCATTTTAGTAGAATGTGAGAGATGTCATTTATTTCGTTGCATACTCTGCACAAAGGATCGGGATGGAGGTTGAATCTAGAAAGAAGACCTGGGGTTGTAATAGTTTTGCTAATAATGCGAGCAATTAATCTATCTTGTACTCGGTTACCAGTCCATTTAGAAATGGTTAGAATGTCCGGGATGTTTCCAATCAATAATTGATATTTACTTTTATGGTAGTTTTCTTCAGTTATTTGGAATGATTGCTTTTTAAGGTGGGGAAAAATGTCTTCTGAGGCAATCCAATCTATATAGGGTGAAAAATCTGATACTTGCTTTGCAATAGAATCTGCCTTTTCTTTCCCAGAATGACCAGGAATCCACAAAAATGCAATGTTTTGATTAAGATTTTTCCGAATATGGATTTTTGCAGCCAGTCGCTGTATGACTTTTGGGGAGTGGAAAGATATGTTTTTCAAAGACGAAAGAGCCGAAAAACTGTCTGAAAGGATTAAAATACCTTTTACCGGAACAACGAGTTCATCCAGTGCTTGGCATATCGCTGAGACTTCAACAGTAAAAACAGAATTTAGAGGGTGAATACGATAACAAAATTGCTGTAAACAAGAAAAACCCGCAATGGAGGTGTAACAGTGAGATTTAGAACCATCAGTGGCGATGATAAAATGATTTGGGAAAAATCTTTGGATGCATTCAATGAAGTCGGAGGAGATTATTGAAGAAGGAAGTTCTTTGTTTTGAAAATAAAAGTCTTTAAGAAAAATTTCACATACGTTTGGGCTGGAGTGTGGAAAAATGGGAAGAGATATTATATAGTCTGGAATGCAATTGAGGTTGCAAAAAGTGATTCTGAGAGATTCTGCATCTTTTTTGACCAGATGTGAGTAAATTCTATCAGGGGTATGGAATAATGCAGAAAAGGGTTGAGTCGCGATTTGTTTAATAAAAAATTGTATCGATAACCGCTTAATTTTTTCAGACAGCATTTCCTGCCCTGCTAGCTTTAGCAAGATAACATTAGGAGTCCAAATTGAAACTCCGAGGGCTATTCTAAGGGATGTAGTTTGTATGACATTGCAGGCTTTGAGACGTGTTTCTGAAAATTTATTAATGATTGGAGAACTATAGAAAAAAAGGCTGAGGATACTGTTATTAGTAATTGTGATTAAATGTTTGGTTCTAGGACCATTTCTTTTATAACCAAGCATCTTAAGACCATTAAATTTTTTAAGCGCTTTATTTCGTAAATTTCTGAGAATATGTCCGTTTTGATTATATTTTGAGAACTGGATTCCAAGGTATTTGATCGATTCACTCCATGGAAGTGGAATACCAGCATAAGTTATACGCGGAAAGGAGGTGACCCGTTTGTTTGACAATTCAATTATTGCGCTTTTTTCCGGGCAGATTGTTAATTTCCAATAACAGCACCATTTATAAATAAGTTCCAAAGTATTCTGAATTTTAGTTTGGCTATAGATTAAAGAATGGTGGGAGCAATAAACAAAAATATCATCGGCAAAGATTGAACATTCAACATTATTATCCAGAGTTTCGAAAAAGTCATTCATAAAAATTACATAAAGAATAGGTGAAAGCACGGATCCTCGTGGTAAGCCTTTAAAACTAGTTTTTGTATTTGAAAGAAAGTTTCGCCATTTAATCTGGAAAGACCGTTCCTGTAAGAAGTGGTGCATCCATTTAGTAACTTTACCAGATATACCTAATTGAAGGCATTTAAGAATAAGATCATCAACATGCACAGAGTCGTAAGCACTTTTGATATCCAGGCTGACAGCAACAAAAAATTTCTTGTTTTTCCGGGCTTCGGAAATCGCTGAATAAATTTTATAAATTGCCTTATGGTTATCTCTAAAAGGGAGGAATCCATTTTGGTTTGGGTTCAACTTTTTCTGACTGGTGAGGAAATGGGTTATACGATGCGCTAAAATACGCTCGAAGATTTTACAGAAGTAAGGGCTATTGGTCTGTATGAAGATAATTTAGTTTTATCTTTATTGCGTTTAGGAACTGGGATAATGATAGTGTGTTTCCAGGCTTTGGGAAGAACAGAATAATCAAGTTGTTGTTGCAACATACCCAGAATTTTTAAAAGGGACGCATCATCAAGATTTTTGAACCAGATTGATGGAATGTTATCTGCACCTGGAGTGAAGTTTTTTGTCTTACTAATTGCTCTTTTGAGATCCCAAAATTCTATATTTCTATTCAAAAATTCATTTTCAGTGCTATAATCCAAGGGAATAGGCTATACTTCATGAGAATAAGTTGAAAAATGATTGGCGAATAAGTTGCTCTGCTTTATGGGATCGATTACATACCTATTGTTATGAAAAATGATCTCGTGATTTTTAACATTAGGATTTGTATGACTTGATAACTTGTTCAGTATTTTGAAAAACATACGTGGGTTTCGAGAAATTTTACTGATGTTATCCCAGTAATTTTCTTTGGCTTTTATGAAATGAAATTTAAACTTACTTATGTATTTCTTATATTTAATCCACTCTGTAATCGCAATATTTCTTCTGGCTTTATTCCAGGCAAGTTTTTTCAGATGACTAAAATTATGACAAGCAGCATTCCACCAAGGTGGATAATCTTTATCAACTAGAATTTTGTTTAATGTATGGGCACTGATGGTTTTTGAAATTTGATCTGTTATCAAATCAATGTTAGGTTGGCTTGTTGTATAAAAAATTTCAATTGATTTTGTAATGATTGGTTTCCAGATTATAGTTTTAATAGAATGGGGTGTGTTCTGAAATTTTGACCAGGAAATTACGATGGGGATATGATCGCTTTCAAAAGTACAGTCAAAAACATAATCAATTTCATTGTAAATCGAAGCCGAGCACAAAGTAAGGTCAATGATCGATGACGTATGAGGATTAGAAATTTGAGTTGGAGCAGAGGTGTTAAGCATGGAAAAATCTGAATTGTTAAGCCAATCAACAAAGCTTTCACTGAGCGATGACTGCGAACTTCCCCCCAAAGAGGATGATGGAGGTTGAAATCTCCAAAAATAAAAGTCGGGATGCTAAGGGAGTCGAGGAAACGCTTAATGGATGCAATGTTGAAACCATATGGTGCATAAATGTTTATGATGATGAAGTTTAGATTTTTAGAATGGATTTCTACAGCCAAGACTTCCAGATTAGGATAATTTTCTATGGAATAAATCACTCTTCCTGACATATTTTTGGGAATACCTATGAGTAAACCGGCACCAAGTCTGTTGCTTCGATGAGTTCGAAAAAAATTTTATTGGGGTGAGACAAATTATCGTCTGCTTTAAAAAAGGTTTCCTGGAAGATTCAAAAGTTTGCAGTAGAAAAAGGTGGTTGGTGAAGCCAGATCTTTTTATTATTAAGACTTCGACAATTCCACTGTACGAAAGACATGAAAAAAAAAAAAATTAAAACTGCTGAAAGCACACCTGAAAAGGCAAAACTAAAAAGTTACAGCGACAACAAAAGGAAAAATGGCAAGGAAAACACGACTACACACAAAAAAGTCCACAGTTGATTAAAAAACAAACTGAGCGGTTGAAGAGAAGCAAAAAACACCAATGACTGAAAAAACAACTTGAAAGCAATGCAAAGAAACCACTTTAAAGGAGCAAGGCATAAAAAACAATTGACCCAATGCTTTTGGGGGAAAAAAAAAACAGGAAAAAAAGGGCCGACAAAATGACTTAAGCATTCTGGTCACCTGCATCCCATTACATGGGAAGGCTTGAACTAAGATCCAAATTCTTTGGAAGCTTCTTTTTTCGAGTAGGCGATGTGTTTGACTCTAAACTTTGTACGATGATTTTGTACATGTTCTGCATGATGGACTCAATGCTCTTATGCAGCATGTCCGCAAAAATTGCAGTCTGTTTTTCAAATTTTTCGTTAATCGATTGAAGGAGGCATTCGAATTTTTCATTAACAGATTGAAGAAGAGCTTCAAATTTTAGGTTGACTGTATTTTGTAGCTCGGCGGAGGCTGGAGGACTTTGGACAACTTCCGAATATTTCATATTTTGTAAATGAAATACTCTTCGAGCTTCGCTAGTGGTGATATGATTCCGGCATTTGAATTCCAATATTTTTTTCTCTTTAATGTAAGCCGGGCATGAATTCGATTTAGCATTATGAGGTCCTTTACAGTTGATGCATTTTTTCGGGTCCTTGACAAGGCCCAACATGTTCTTCACTGCAAAGAAAACAAACATTAGTTTTGTCACAGATTCGGGAAGCGTGTGCAAAAGAATAACATTTTGTGCACTGGCGAGGACGGTCTATAAAGTGTTGGATTTTTTGGTTAATGAACCAGATTTTAATTTCATCAGGAATAGTTGTGCCAAGGACTGTAATCAGTACCGGAGACATATCTTTCACCGAATTTTGTTTCAAAAATCTTCGCATTTCGATAACGTCCATATCATTTTTCCCTTGGATTTCTTTTGCCAATTCCTCCATGGGAGTATTAACCGGTATGTCGAAAATCAAAAATCTGGAACAAATATTTTCCCATATAACGTCCGTACTGATGTCTGTTTCCATGAATTTAGTCAAGGAGAGGAGTTGGACAGCACAAAGCGGATCCTTAGTTGTAAATAATATTTTCCCCTGTCTAGTATATTTCATATTTTCAATGTTGTCATATCTGTTAACTACCTGCTTGATAAAAGCTTGAACCAAAAATGGATTCGAATGAGGTAATTTCTTGTTTTTATCCGCATTTGAAACTATAACATTTATTTCGTTAAACTGTTTTTCTCCAGCAAGAAGAACAAGTTCATTAGGAGTTTTGTTACTTTTGAAGTAAATATTGTTCATAACTGTACCCAAAGTCTGTGGTTTTTCGTTACTCATATTTAATCCAGCATCACTGTTCGATACTTCAAAATTCGAGTGCGTTTTGCCAAGAGGAAAAAAACAAAAAAAAAAGATGGACAGATAAGCTTACCTGTCTTTTTCAGACGGAGAAGAGAAAATCAAAAAGCACTTTACGTTAAGAAATACACACTAAGCAAACACGATAGTAGGTCAGAAACCTTCATAACTAACAATTTCGAATTTTCCCACACAACCCTCAACCTTCACGACCACACCGAATCTCCCTACACCTCGTTCCCGTTGTAAAGTGGTCCAAGTCAGCGATATTCAAAGCTCCATAACTCTGTCGGTTATAGTCGAAGAAAAAAGTGGGACTTTTTTGGTTAAAATGTTAGAGTGTCAAAAATATTTTACTAAATATGATTGATAGGACCGGGGAAACCGTATAAAAAGTTAGAATTCGTAACATTTTCAGAAATATATTTATTAACTCAAAAAACATATATTATAATTCTTCCTTTCATTTAAAGCATTTTTCCAATTGGAACTATATGTCTATCTCTAACGGTTTAGATATTAGCTATTGGACCACGATAAGTGTGGACACCCTGTATGTATATATATATATATATGTGTGTGTTTGCATTTTTTTACTTGTATATTTAGTTCTTGGGCTTCAAAATATTTTCTTACACAACAGGTGGTCCGCACAACCAAAAAGGTTGGGAACCACTGCTTTAGATAATTTCATTTCTTCTCTATTGTATGTCTTAAGGATAGATTCCTAGTTGATGAGTAAATGTATGAACAAAATGTTAAGACATTTTGTAAAATTTAGCAAGAAGTTTCCGACGTTAGTAGTGTCACTAAGTATTTTTCCAATTCCATGCCATGATCTGAAATAATTGAATACGAAAACGATCAGTGCAAGTTTAGTCATTTGCGGTTGGCAATACTTGAGATGCAAATAGAGCGGGTATTTATACTCAACCGCAATGACGGCTTGCTGGATACGAGATGAGAATGCTAGAACGAGATCGGGTTACGAGTTCTGGCGATATTCTTTGTATTAAGTAAACGTTTTGAAGCTTATTTTATTGTTTCGCCAACTCTAGTGAAGAGTATTATGATATGGTTGATAACAAAACATTTTAAGAAAAACTGATCTCGTATTTGCGCCACCTCGATTAAAGTTTCACTGTCAACTTTGCTACAAGTGTGAAACACACTCTTGACGATAACAATCGCATTAAAATCTGACGCTACGTTCAGTTTAATAACACGTCTATAAAATCACTATTACACATATTTAATCCCAATCACTGTTTAATAAATCGGGGTTAGGGAATTTTTAGCAGCAAAGGCCTATAAGTTTAAACAACAGAGCGCAGGAATCTTATGTTGATGTCACATGGGTTGAAATATTTCCGTTTTTCCAAATGCTAGAAAATCCCCACATTACCCCCTATGTGCAAAATATTTGTGCTGGTCCTAGAGTCTAGTCCGACTATCACGTCGGCGTGACACCAGATTTAGTGCAATTAGGCTTAACTAGAAAAAGTGAGTTGGGAAACGTCAGCCAGATTGAACGGCACGTTTTCCTTTCGGCCGTCCTCAAAAGATTAATTAGAGAACTTACAAACATGTTGGGAGAAAACAATGCAAGAATGGACATTTCATTTCTAAGATTCGAGCAATGTGCATTGAAATCAACTTTCTGAAAAAACCCACAACTGCAAACTTCAAAAGAATAAACTTTTTGTATCATGAACATATTCAATTAAATAACCTTCACAAGAAAATTCTTATGAACACGCATTCGCTGGATGAAATCATTTCATTTGTGTCAGAAGGAAAAATTCTTTACTACACACACCATAAGAACAGGATTATTTTTATTTATATGAATTCAAGATAATACACAGCTAAATTCCTTTCCAAAAATATTTTTAACACAGATATAAACCAAATAGTTTTACATTTATATGAATACAATGGTGAATAGTTAAATTGTTCTTTAATAGAAAATATTTTTCTACATCGCCAGAATATTATTTTTCATTTTCAGGAATTTGATAATGTCCGTTTAAATCAATTTTACGAGAAAATTCTTTACTACACACAATCAGAAAAATAGGATTCATTGACCGCATGAATTCTATTATGTCTTTTTAAACTAGCTTTATGTAAATAATTTTTACCACATACATCACAATAAAAGGGCTTCTCATTTGTATGAGTTAGAAAATGCTCATTTAAATTACTTTTACGAGAAAAATCTTTATGGCATACATCACAAGAATAGGGCTTTTCATTTGTATGAGTTCGAAAATGCACATTTAAATGACCCTTATCAGAAAAATTCTTATTGCATACACCACAAGAAAATGGCTTTTCATTTGTATGAGTTCGAAGATGTCTACTTAAATGACTCTTCTGAGAAAACTCTTTATTGCATGCATCACAAGAAAAGGGCTTTTCATTTGTATGAGTTTGGAGATGCATTTTTAAATTACTTTTGTCAGAAAAACCTTTATGGCATACATCACAAGAAAAGGGCTTTTCATCTGTATGAATACGATAATGTTTAGCTAAATGTCCTCTCACAGAAAATCTTTTTCCACATTCATCACAAGAAAAGGACTTTTCATTTGTATGAGTTCGGTAATGCCGATTTAAACTACTTTTCTGAGAAAATACTTTGCGACATACATCACAAGAAAAGAGCTTTTCATTCATATGAGTTTGAAGATGCACATTTAAATGACTTTTCTGAGAAAAATCCATATTGTATACATCACAAGAATAGGGCTTTTCTTTTGTATGAGTTTAAAATGCACGTTTAAATTACTTTTCCTACAAAAATTTTTATGGCATATATCACAAGAATATGACTTTTCTTGAGTATGCGTTAGATGATGCACATTTAATTTACTTTTCAGAGAAAATTCTTAATTCCATACAACACAAGAATATGGTTTTTCTTCAGTATGGGTATTAAAACGTTTTTTTTAAAGCCATTTCTGAAGAAATTTCTGACCACAAATATCATGTGCGAAATATTTCTTATTCTGGTCATTTAAGTTTTGACATTTTTATCAGTATCAACTGTTTTTCACTCATATCACAATTCAAATGTGTTTCATTCGTCTTGATATACGTGTCCATCCTGTATGCTCTTGATTGATAAAAGTCGATGTTATTCTTTCGAAAAATTAGCTGCTGTTACATTAAGGAAAATGATCTAATCAGTGTTTTGCTTTATTTAAAGAAATTCCTTCTGTGGCATCCGGACATCTTAGAAGTAACCTAGTGAAGAAAACACAGAATATTATTACCACTCAAGTTATAACAAGCATATTGTATGGAAATGACAATTTATTGAAAAAAAAAAACAGGGCAATGTCTTCTTGACTCAATGGCATAGCAGGCAGGTGTATAGATGTCTAGGGCACCAGTTTTATGAGGTGCAATGGAGTAAGGATGGGAAAAACCTGCCGGATTAAACCGAAAACCGTTTTTTTTTTTTTTGTTTCGCGTAACCGGTTTTATTTCGGTTATTTTTTGGTCCCGGTTTAAACCGGTTATTTTTTTAAAATCCAAAAACCGGGTCGGAAGATAGGCTCGATTTTAGGTTCGACTAGACTAAAATTTACCATGTTATAAAGCTTTGAATTTTATTATCTTACGCCAATCACCAACAATCGCTTCCACGAGGCGTCTGTTGGTTGGTGGATTACTGAAAGCATCTTCATGAACAGATAAATATTAGCCAATGGATTAATTTCTTGCAAAAACAATACTAATAAAAAATTTTGTCTGCAAACGGCGTCTGTTTTTTGTAGCCAAAAAATATTTATCTTTCGTCGGAAGTTCTGTGGCTTCCGAAAGATTAGTATCTACGTTGAATGATGTTTCCGATGAAAGGTGTCGACTCACGGATCAACACATTGCTGAAAGAGTCTTTATGAGCAGATTAGATGATAAATATTGGCCAATGAAATAATTTATTGTGAGAACAATGTTAATAAAAAATTTTGTCTATAGTACTTACTTATTGCAACAAATACTCATTTATTATTATTACATATTGTATTACTTATTGTATATTATTTATAAAAAATTCTGTCCGCAAACGTTGCTTTTTTTAAAAAATAAAATCGAACACCGGTTATTTGGAGCGGTTTTAACCGCCAGATTAAACCGTAGGTGAAAAAAACTGGTTGAACCGAAAACCTTTTTTTTTCTTTTTTGCAATAACTGCCATCCCTACAATGGAGTCAGAACATTACTGCATTTATGCTCTTTTTTAAAGAAAAAAAGAGGTTGGGGGGGCGGTCTAAAAAACAACATGCCCTGGGTACTAACTACATTTGTTAAGGTAACAGAATGGAATGGTAAAAAGAATGCATTATTTCCCAGTTACCACTTACCCTCGCCACACTACTGGCCAAGTAGTGTCATAATACTAATACGTCGCTTTTGAAAGTCAAATGCGACAAAGATGGGTGTAAAAATAATAACATGCCCCGGGCACCAATTACACAAGTTCCGCTGCTGCTGATGTTGGCGGGCCAAAAAATCATATTTTGAATATTGAGCCTCTTATCCTTGCCACAGAACTGTCTTGACTTACGACACTTTAAATAAAATTTTTGTTAAAATTTTATTAAAATTATAAATTAAATGATACTAGTTTCAATGTAATAATGTTGTTCCCCCCAACAGATAAGCGCATCCATTATGAAGTCTAAACTACAGCATCACACAAAAAAAAATTATTGGTTTCAACGAAAGATGTCACACAGGACATAAAAGAAAAGGCAATATGAGAAAATGGTATACATTTTCCTTCGTGAAGATTGACAGCATGTTTTAGAAATGGCTGTAAAATTGTATTTTCATCATATAGAAAATTATGCACAAGGTGATTATAATTAAAATATCATTATTCTGTCAGATACTGTACTGAAAAACAAAAACGTTATTTGCAAGTACTATATTTGTCAGTGGACAAAACTTTATTAAAGGCAACTGTACCTACAGAAGAAACATTATTTGCTCATCAAATTTTAGCTGAGAAATCTTTTTTTATTAATTATTATCCTAAATAATATGAATTTCTACTTCTAAAGAAACATGAGAGTTATACAGGGTAAGTCAAAATGAATATAGCGATTACAAACGGCTATAACTATTTAATGGAAAAGAATTTATCGATAAGATTAACACAAAATGTAGACGGAACTTGAAAATTTCTTTACGTAAGGCGCAGGTGCAGTGAAGCGGAAGCCTACGCATGCGCGAGTTGAAACTTCGCAACGACAAGAAACCTATTCATTGCGGGCGTCTCATTAGTAAAAATGGCGAGTCCCGTGCAGAGAAGATTTCGTCAGCGTTACAATCAAGAACCTCCAAATGCGAACAACATACGCAGATGGCATCGGATGTTTGAAGAAACAGGATGTCTGAGCAAAGGAACAACTAGCGGAAGGCCACGTGTTTCAGCGGAAAACATTGAAAGAATTTGCCGCATGTATGAACGAAGCCCACGGAAATCGACCTGCGAAGGCAGTTACAAATGCCACAAAAAACTGTATGGCGTGTTCTCAGAAAGAGGCTGAAAATGAAACCGTACGTAATTCAACTTATGCAGCAATTGAAACAGGAAGACTACGGCAAACGTATGAATTATGCTACGTTTATGCAGGAAAGCATGGAGGATGAAACAATGGCTGATCGTCTCATTTTTAGAGATGAATCAACCTTCCACATAAGTGGGAAGGTTAACCGGTACAACAGTCGAATATGGGTTACGGAGAAGCCTTCCACTGTAATTGAACATGAACGTGACTCAGTGAAAGTTAATGTGTTCTGCGCGATCTCATTACGTAAATTGTACGGTCCTTTCTTCTTCAGTGAGCGAAGTGTTACATCAAATGTTTACCTTGACATGCTTGAGGTATGGTTAATGCCACAGCTAGACTCTGATTCCATGGATTACATCTTTCAGCAAGATGGAGCACCGCCCACACTGGAGTACGGAGGTTCGCACATTTTTAAACCAACATCTTCCAAAGCATTGGATCAGTCGAAGTGGAGATGCCGATGATGTCTTCTGCTCTTGGCCACTGAGATCTCCGGACTTGACACCCAGCGATTTTTTTCTATGGGGTTATATAAAAAACAGGGTGTATGTGCCTCCCATGCCCAAAACAATTGAAGAACACAAAGTACGCATTTGTAATGCGCTTGCGTCGGTGACTGAACAAATGCTTCAGAATGTGTGGCATGAAATGGACTACCGCCTAGATGTTATCCGTGTGACCAAGGGAAGTCACATAGAACATCTATGACGTATGTATACAAAATTTTGAAGTTCTGTCTACTTTCTGTGTTAATCTTATCGATAAATTCTTTTCCATTAAATAGTTATAGCCGTTTGTAATCGCTATATTCATTTTGACTGATCCGATATATAGAAGTACCTTCCAAATTATGACAATATCACAAGATGAGACCAATCCTTAAATGCTACACTTCAAACTTCCACACCACATCCAATGGAATAGCTGGAACTTTTGGTGCTCTGCTTTTACAAGTTACAAAGAACTAAAAAAATAATCAATTTCATTAAAAATCTTTTATTAGTAACATAATCTGTCAATTGGCATCTAGTTCAGTCAATGAAGGCCAGAAATTGACGAATAGAAAAAGAAAATGGGGTAGTTTTGAAAGTTGGCACAGTTATTGGGGGTAGCGTCCTAAACGACATAAAGTCCCCGCCTGTGGGGGGGTACAGGGGGGTTTAAAGGAATCGTTTTCAATTTTCTTAAATATCTCGAAAACTATATGGGCTCTATCAAAAAACACTCAATTACAAAATTTAAACTACATGAAATTTCCTACAAAAAAGTCCTACTTTGTTTTTGTAGCATTAATAGTTTAGAAGATACAGGGAGGATTTAAAAGTTAATATTTTTAAAATTCCTTATTGTAATGGTAAATTCGATTAAAAGTGCTTAATCAACAACCCTCATAATAACCTCATGCCTATATAATAATTATACAAGGGTAGTATTGCATGTGTCGGGGGGGGGGGTAACAAACCCATTTGATGAACAATTATACTCTCTTCCTCCCCTCACATCTGTACCCCATCACAAGTTTCCTTCTACTCGTAGTCCAGTGAACGAATTGTAATTTTTTTTTAAAAAAAAGGTGTAGTTTTGAAATTCGGCACAGTTGTTGGGGAGAGTCCCCGCTGGTGTAGGGTGCTCAGGGGTACAGGGGAATCTCTCAGTTTTTCTTAAATATCTCGAAAACTATGGATCCTAGAGAAAAAAACTTAAATATAAAATTAAACTAAATTAAATTTCCTACAAAAATAGTGCTATACAATGTTCTTAGGATGAATAGTTTAGATTATTATAACAGTTTGAAAAAGTACATAAGTGCTGAATCAACATACAACACAAGAATAAGATTTTACTTTTGTATGAGTATGAAAATGTTTGTTTAAAAGATGTTTCTGATAGAACTTCTGACCACAGATATCACAAGTGAAATATTTCTAATTATTGCGATTTACATTTTCTGCATTTTGATCAGTGTCAACTGTTTTCACTCTAAGATCATTAATCAAATGTGTTTCATTCGTCTTGATACACGTCTCCATTCCGCATTTTTTGTTTTCAATTTTTTTTGTTCAAAAATATGATCTGAAGTTGATTCAAGGATATTTATCTATTTCCAATGTTTTGATTTCTTTGAAGAAATACCCTTCCTTCTGTTGCATCCGGGCATCTTTGAAGTCACTTGGCGAATGATAAGCAATTTCATTACCAGTTACGTTATAACAAACATTTTTAAAGAAGAATATGATGAGGTGTTCTAAAAAGTTATACGGCTCCTGGGCGCCAATTCCACTTGTAAGGCCAGCAATGATGATTGGGGTTTCTCGGTTGCCACTTAAGTATGCTACACCAATGGCCACATGATGACAAAACATAAACGTGTGTCAGTCGCTTTTTAGATTCAAATATGATAAGGGGACGAAAATACATCATGCCCAGGTATCGTTTGCATAAGCTAAGCTGTCGATGATGACGGTGGGAGCGAAAAATCATATTTTGAAACAGGTGCGATTACCCTCAGGACACCACTGTTTCAATTTATGACTCTTTATAAAATTAAGTTTTCAATGCTATCAGTTTGAATATTTTTCTCCGATTTCACAAATTTAAGGAAAAAATTAATACCCATGATACAGAATTGTCTCTCCAATACAAAGATTAAACTAAAACTTTTCATAGAAATAAATGCATTGACTGGTTTTAATGAAAAATGTTAAACAGTTAATAAATATGCAATACGAAAAATTTCTAAATCTTCCTTCTTGGAGATTGCCAGCATGTTTAAAAAGAATCTGTAAAATTGTATCTTCATCATGCAGAAAACAAAATTATGCACGAGGTGATTATAATTAAGGATATCATTACTATCAGGTACTGTATATAAAAAGAAATCGTTATTTTCAAGTACTGTACCCGAAGACAAAACATAACATCATTAGCAGGAATTGTACAGTAGGTACAACGTTATTTGCCATTCAAATTTTGGCAGAAAGATCTACTTTTATTAGTTATGATCCTATATAAACCAGATAAGTTTGATTATTTGAATTTCTGCTTCTAAAGTTATATGACGGTTATATTGGAGATAACCTCCCGATTTTGAATATTACTCCTATAAGAAAAAGGCGACCACACTATACCAGGCATGCCACACTCCAAAACTTCCTCACGAAACTCAGTAGTGTAGTTGCAACTTTTGCCACCCTTCCTTTACAAGTTACATAAACACACACAAATACCTAAAAAATAATAAATTCTGGAAAGAAAAACCGATTGTATTAATAACATAATATGTTGTTTGATATTCTTGATCTCTGAAGAAATGTTACAAAATCATGTGCCCACCACCAGCCTTTATTTATATATCGGCAATTTACCGTCAAAATTTGAAAAATAGAATTGCCTTATTTATTTACAGTAGAACCCCACGGATCCAAACTAATTAGGGTTGACCTTTGTTCGGATTCCGGTGAATTCGGTAAAATATTCTTGATATACCAAATGCAGTAGCTAATTAAATCTGGGTGCTCTGTGAAAGTGTACGGAAAGAGCATGCAGCGACTTGCGCAGTACAGTGGCAAACAAGTTGAGCGTAAAAAGAAGATATCTGAATTTGTTTTTACTAACCATGGTGCTGTACTCAGCCTTAAAGACCAATTCGAATACTTCTTTTAAGTTAGGAATAAATATTAGCTTTGTTTCAAATTCGTAATTGTTATTTTTCCTTCACTTTTCAGTAAAATTTTTTGAGATAAAAAAAAGATTTTCGGATTCTCGATTATTTACTTATTTTTTTTATTTATACAATTAATCAGCTAGCCCTCGATCTTGCCATTGATCAATGACTACATAACACTCTACTAGAGTTATATGAAACAACCATGGTTTTGGTGGGAAAAAAGGGATTTTAAAAACCTGTAAACATTATACAGAGAGAGAATTTTCCATATTAAAAAAAATTTGTTATTGGACTTTTTTTTCTATTGAAAATTTGAAGAATTGTTTATATAGTTAAAAAGTAATTCTTTGAATATTCTTCATAAGCAAGTATGACACATATTTGTATATTTTCTTAACTGAAACATTTGGAATAGTTTGTCAAAGTTTAAGTTTTAATGCAAAATTATGTTTATCTTGTCAGTGGGTACATGTCTTATTATGCTTTGTTACAAATACAAATGATAAACATATAATAAAAAATATTATAATCATTATATAATGCAATTCAATATAATAAAGTAATTAAAAAACTATTACAAATACTTCAAGGTAAAGATATCAAAGGCTTATTACTCTATTTTATGTTACGATATATAAATATGATCAGAAAATGAATTTTTGTCAGGTTGGTGAGAAAATATTTGTAATTACCACCTCCTTAAGGAAGAATTTACATATCCTAACAAAAATTAAGCAATAAATTTTAACATAGTTCTTAGTAGGGCAAGACATTGCAAATTTTATTCATATGATCTTTTGCTTAATCAGTGTTATGGATAAATGAACTCAATATTCAGTAATTTTTGAAAGAGAGGGAACACTAAATTCTCATTCAATGCTTTCAAGTCTGTGGTACAAAATATGTACTACTACAATTCTAATTCAACTTTATAATATATGGTAAACTTTTTCATTTTTTTATTTTACATAAGAGTGCCTTGTAATTGAAAACATGGATCTAACATATGTTATTACATCAATTTTGAAGTTCAAAAGAGTTAAAATTTGAACTATTAAAAGGAAATTATGTATGTTTTCCTATTTTTGTGCCATTAAATAGCATATATCTATCTCTCAAAGTTCACTGAAAGTAAGATACAGCTCGCTCAAAAATATATTTGATAATATAAAGTATTTTTCAAGTGCAGAGCGACATTAAACTTCTCTTTGAATTTAACTTACAAAACAACTACAATCAACAACTACTATATCAGATCAATTGAGGCATATTTAAATTTATAAAATTTACATAAATTTTGCTCTTAAAATGAACACTTTAACCTTTTGGAATTGCTACTAACATTTTTAACAACGTATAGTAAAAAGCAATAAATTAGAATCATAAAAAGTGGTAAAAGCAGGATAACAAGATATGGAATTTTTTTGTAGATATTTTTCTGTAAATAGCATGTTTTGTATTCTTTTAGGCTAAACTTAAATAAAATTTTATAACCATTTTTTTAGTGAAAAGCCTTTTTATTCTTTTTTTTTTCGTACACAATGCTTAATCAGACATGACACAGGCTTGGAACAAAAAAGCTGAACTTTATAAATAATGAATTGTACCAAACATAAATACCGAGAAGTAAGATATGTATTGATTATTCGAACAATAAAATAATTAAATTTATAGAAAAAGTGCTTGAGATATTGAAAATATTGTAGACTTATTATATAAAAGAAAATTAAGAATGATAAAATTCAATACCAAAAGAGCTGAAATCAGAGTTTCCGCGGAAATGTGTCATGTCTGCTTAATTTGTCAACAGCTTTCAATAACAGAGCTCACACTTATTTGCTGTTTATTTGATTGAAAAATGTAGGATCAAAAGGAACAAAGAATGATGAAATACAGTTTTGCATTAAATTATCTAAAAAAGACAGAAACCACTGAAAGAAGCTAAAATGGACTGGATTAAAAGGTATCATATAAATTTTTTTGAAAGAATACCACAATGGGGGACGGAAGGGGGAGACAGAATACAAAGAGAGAGCCTCCCCTTCCATGCAATCTTTTTAGCTCTAAGAATGAGGCTAAAGATTATCCAAAAAGGTGTTCCTAAAATGTATGACAAATACTTCCAGATCTTAGTTAAGGTCTTAATTACAAAATAGAGAGGGGGAGGCAATCTTTTTTCAAAAAAGGAATTGAATCAAGTGATTGGAATTTGAAAAGAAAAAAAAAATCGAAAAGAACTTCACTGAGACCAAAACACAAAAGTTAGCTCAAAGATATATTTGATTATATAAAATATGATCTTCCAATGACAAAAAAAAAACTGATCCCTTCTAAATTAATTTACAAAAGAGTTACAACATTAGAAAAAAAATGTATTAAATGTTACAATATAGAAAGGGAAAGGGGGACCATCTTTTCAAACTCCTCCTTAAAACTGAAAATATATAATTACCATATAAAAAAATGTATATCTGAATATGTATATCTGAGTTTCAATATAAATTCGAAAATAAATAGTAATATATGAAAATAATTTTACTTACAAAACTTTACTTTTTCCTTGTAAATATAATCTCCCAAATAAGTAGCAACCACACTATGCACATTGCAGTTCTTTTATTTTGTTTCCTTTGGCTAGAACAAAAGCAAATAATTAAATTTCTTCTTCAGATTTAAGAACATATAAGTAAAAGAAATTTATTAAGTATCTAAACATGATATTCAGGTTATCTGAATATGCACAATAACATTTAAGCTTCACTTAAAAGCACAAATAAAAAAAAAAAAAAAAAAGGGAAGGGAAAAAAAATTTTTATTCTATCTTTTAAGCATAGAGGAGAGATGGAATGACTTACATAATTCTGAAATTTATTTCAACTACAAAAACATCTCAATGATAATATACATTTTTATTCCATTCAATAATAGTTTGATTTTTTTTAAAAGCCACATATTTAATTTATGAATTTAATTATTTTCTATCAAAAATGAATTTCCTGTCCTGAAAAATCAATCCATAATAACCTATGAAAGCTTTATTTCTAGTAAACCTTAGAAGTACAGAATGTAAAAAGAAGAAAATGTTTTCAATCCCATACACAAGGAAAGGAAAGAAATTACAACTTATAGTACCTATATCACAAAATATAGGGAAGACTAGGGCAAAATGGACCATCTACTATTTATTTTTATTTCACTTTTTGAATGTTTCATATTTATGGTAGTCCTGCAGTGCTAGAAAAATATAAATATAAACCACCTAACTGTCAGTTTAGCCATTTTATTCTTGACTGGTGTTTTGTCACAGGTTAGAGTAAATAGTTTCATCATACATGTCCTCTTTTCTTGATTAAAGAATTTTGATGACATAATAAAAAGGCCAGATAATGCTAAAATAATTGAATATAATTTTTTTTTATCTATTTGTAGTCAAACTTCCAGATAAAGTACAATGGACCACCTGAAACTGGAGTACAGTTCCGTTTTCCATATGCATTTAAAAGTTAGACATTCCAGAACATGTTCATTCCCCGCCCCCCCCCATATAATAGATGAATCTCTGCTAAATGTTTAAGATTTTGTAATGAGTCGTCCAGAACCTACATTTTCAGACTGGAGACTTTCAGCAACACAAAAATCTTTTGGTACGTAATTTGCCTAGTTTCATATTCATTAATTTAGCATTATATATATGCAGTGAAGTCATGAATAAACAAATATGATTCAGTCTATGTTCTGTACTATTAAAAAATGTTACTACTGTAATATATTTTTAAAAATTCACTGGTGGTCCATAGTACTCCATGCTGCTGAACATTGCAACCTGGCCTAGGGGTAGAAAGGTTCACTTTGTCACTGGTTACTTAAAAATATATATTAAAAAAGTATACATAATTATAGATTTAGAGGAAGTGTAATATAAACCGTAATATGTAGATAACATGTATGCATCTTTACAAACACAAAAAGTTCATACTTTGAAAGCAAACATTTAAAATTTACAATCTGGTCCATTATACCTGGATCTCTCCCATACCATATCAAATTAGTAAACACCAATGGCTATGCTAAATGAATGAATGAAGATAATGTGGACCAAAAGTGACTAGAAAATAAAAGCATTATTCAACCTTCTAACTGCTAAGTTATTTAATACGATTAATACTACTTCAAACTAGAATGATTTGTCTCTATAGCTATGAAAGAATATTTGAATATTTTTCACATATGTTTTTCCAAATCTTAAACTTTTAATTGAAACTTCAAAAGTATTTAAATTACATCAAGGCCTTTTAGTGCATATGCACTAGTGGTAATATACCAAATATCAATGTATTGAGTGCATATCAATGTTGCAAATTTTATTAGTTTTTAATATTTTTGCTGCCACTTTTCCAGCACAACAGAAAAAAAAATCCCCAATAATTTCAAAGAAAGCACGGACATAATCAGAACATTATTCTGACCATCAAATTTTCAATGACACATATGTGCACTCATTTTCAATAACATATAACAGCATTTTATTCTGTAAGCCCATTTTAACTAAACTTATCAATTTTTCTAGTTCTGTAGAGAGAAGCTTATTTATATGAAAATGGATTGGATCTACAAGTTGGAACACATGCGATATGGTTACCAGAGGAATCAAGCAGATTAGTTCCATAGGCAACCCACGGCTAGATCGCTTACATCATGGCAAGCATTTCGCGCTTTTCAGTTGTTTACATACTACATTGATTTTTATAAAACTTTAAATATTTAATTAAATAATAAAATATATTTTAATTAGGTTGATTTCAATTAGTAAAAAAAAGGACAAATAGAACTTGGGTTTATTTAGTGATTATATATTTTTCCCATCATATAATTGAGAAATTTTTTTGCCTTATAAAAAAAATCGTTTGCATGGAATTTTTGAAGTTGTTTGATCATATTTTAGAATTCATTGTTTGGAATGCTGTCTTCACTTGGGTGATGGTTTCCTTGATGTCCCGAATTGTTCATTTTTCTTTTTCATATATTAAGAGCATTTCCTCCCAAGTGCAAATATTAGAACTGAGTCAGTCTTAATTTTTTATTATTACTTGTTTTGAAGAATATTTGCTCTTAGTAGCAAAGTTGCTAAGAGCAAATGTTCTACTGCTTTATTAGAGTAATTAAAAGAAGATCATTCCGTACATTCACTAAGCTACTAGGATCCCGCTTTGCTGAAAGTGAAGCCGCTGATGTTTTTTTATGTTAAAAATATTTGCCCGGTGCCCACTTCAGATGCCGTAGGCATCGCGAGCGCAATTTCTCCTGTTTCATTAGAATAATTAAAAGTAACAGATTCCTTACATTCAATGAGCTAGGAAAGCTAGTAGCTCTGTTGAAATTCTATATTTTAAACGGGAGGTAATGCAACGACTAACCACAAATGCAATGGGTTCTGGCGAGTTGGCACCGTTTCAATAAGAGTGTGTTCCAACTTGTAGATTTCAACCTGAAAATGTACTTAGAAATGAAATTTCTGTGCAAAAAAACTGAACTTAAATGCAAGTTATTAACAATCTGCACTCTAATTTGATTAACATAATCCAATTTACTCAAATCAGTGCCATTTGGTTAGACACAATTAAGCTTTTTTTTAATAACATTTTGTATTTTTTTCAAAAAATGTAGAATACTTAAAATAAGTAAACACTTTATGAGAGATTAGATTAGCACCACACTAAAATAAGCTTCAAATTTGGTTTAAACACTTAGAACTCGGAAATAATGCTAATACTCACATAAAAGTCGAAAGCAGGATGATTACGATTCAATAGAAAAGCAAACATGGAATTTAAACACAGTATGGGTAAAGAATTTCACATCACAATGCCGTGTGTTTACTATAGGAGAATTTCTAACTAACAAGAAACTTATGGTAACAACAATTACGATGGTAGACTTAAGAATCATGTACAGTCGCCAAAATTTCTTTTCTTTTTGTCGATTACTCGCCAAAGATTGTGATTCTGACCCTTTTTTTCCATTACTTTTAGTTTTTTAACAGTTGGCGCGATTATGGCGAGGCGACGAGACCGCTCATGATTCTGAAGTTTTACGAATACCAGTTTTTAATAATTTATCGCAACAAATAAACACGAAATAATTATCAAACAATATGAACTTACTCGTAATTAAAAATACAGCTTCGCTCAACAGCTTTGCTTAGCCTCCTACTGCACTAGTTGAAGTTAAAGTATAACTTTACTGGCTTATACTACTTGAGCACAACGGCTTTCTCAGTTATCTAAAATTAATTTCATTTTTTGGTTTCTGGAAAAATATTTTTTAAATTGTGAAAGTTGAATGATACAAGATTCTTATTTGTTTCAATACCCTACTTTTTAAATTAGAATCAAGTTGAATATCAAGGTAGCCTACAATTCTTGTGAAATGCAGAACCGCGAGCTCAACTTACCTGTAACTGTAACCTGAAGCGTATGTTTGTTTAAGTTCAATTTTGGTTTCATTTAATAAAAGAATTTATTGAGTTCGTTAAAAATATCGTGTGGTGAATTCCACCCCTGTTTTATAGCATGACTTTGTCTTATCGTTAAAACACAATAATTAAGGGAAAGGGGAAAGAAAACCATACTTCTGAAATATCTTGTTTCAGGTCCATTTCATCGAGATACAAAAGGGATACCCTTTTGTATGGGATACTCTGTCGATTCTTCTCTTGGACTGTTCCGGTTTTTTGCTTACGCGTTAGCAAGTAGTTCCCAAATTTTTCTTAAATGTTATGAGGTTCTTTGCCTCCGCTGTAGTAAATAGTCCCAATTAATTAAGTAATTATTTAAAGTAATCTTTATAATTTTGAATAAAAACATTGATTATTAGTCATTACTCTGCATAACAATGTTTTATCATTTACTTTTTATTTTAGTTTTTCGTGTATTTCGCAATTCTACGTAAATTAAATATTAAGGTAATCTAAAAATTAATATTTTTATCATACTAATTTACTGCTAAAGAATTCCATTAAATAATATTTCTCTTATCCATTTTTAAAAGGAAAAAAAAAAACGTTATTTTTAATGGCAATTACTATCGGTTTCTTTCTGTCCTTTTACTATTTGAATTTTCTACAATTCTAATTAAAACTTATAATAGAGGTTAAACATTATTATTTTACGCAAGAGAAGAAAAATGTAATGGAAAACACGGATCTAACATCTGTTTTTAGATCAATTTTGAAGTTTAAAAGAGTTAAAATTTGAACTGTTAAAAGTAAATTATGTGTTTTTTCTTATTTTTATGCCATTAAATATATCTATCTCTCAAACGTCACCGAAAGTAAGATAGAAAAGTTAGCTCAAAAATAGATTTGATAACATAAAATATGTTTCAAGTATACAGCGACACTAAACTTCCGTTTGAATTTAATTTAAAAAACAACTACACCGTTAGAAAAAAAAATATATTGAAAGTTAATAGAAAACATCAGCTCAATTGTTGCAGATTTACATTTATAAAATTCACGTAAATTTTGCTCTTAAAATGAACACCTTAACCTTTTGGAACTGCTACTAGCATTTTTAACATCATGTGATAAAAGCAATAAATTAGAAGCATAAAAAAATGGTAAAAGCGGGGTAACACGAGATAGAATTTTTTGTTAATAATTCATGTTTTGTATTTTTTTAGACTAAACTTAAATAAAATTTTATCACCATTTTTTTAGAAACCAGCGGGAGTGTTCTCCCCTAAACTTTCTCGTATACTTCCCCAAAAAGGTGCCGTTTCCCCTTCCCCCGCGTGGCTAAAAAAATTCGAACCTATTGTTACCCAGAATCTAATGACTATCAGAAGGTTTTTCATTATAGTGATTGAAAAATATCTGGGTAAAGAATGGAATTCAAAGAGATGCATAACGATTTTCCTCTCTTACCGGCTCAAAGGACAAACTGACTTAATTCGCTACTCCGTAATGAAATTCCGTTCCGTTTTCCAGTACGCATGCGCGTGGAGATAACGGATTCTTTTCAAAAGTAAATTATACGGACCGACAGACAGTCAACTCTTTGACGGATTTGGCCCAAAATTTTATACGGACCTACATTCATGACGATAAAACTGTGTATAAAATTTTATCCATCTGGCTATTCAAGTTTTTGAGTTATAGCGTTCGCATGACCTCGAACATACAGACAGACTTCCCGTAGATGGATTTTGTCCAAAATTTGATAGAAACCTACAAATTATGTTTAAAGACCACATACCAAATTTCATCCCCGTAGCTCTAATAGTTTTCGAGTTATCGTGTTCACAGGCACACAGACATAATTCCAAAATTGTGTTTTTCGGACTCAGGGAACGTGGAGATTCGTCAAAATCTCGAGTTCGAATTTTTTGACGATTACAATACTTTCTCTTTGGATACTTCGTATACGAGAAAGTAAAAAGACAGAGTGTTTTTTTTTTTTCTTACACAATGCTTATTTTGTCAAAACCTTTCAATAACAGTGCTCACACTTATTTGTTGTTTATTTGATTGAAAAATGTAGAATCAAAAAGAACAAAGAATGATGAAATAAAGTTGGGCATTAAATTATCTAAAAAAGGTAGAAACCACTAAAAAAAAGCTAAAATGGACTGGATTAAAAGGTATCATATAAAATGTTTTGAGAGGATACCACAATGGGGGACGGGGGGGGAGAGACAGAATACAAAGAGAGAGCCTCCCCTTCCATGCAATTTTTTTAGCTCTAAGAATGAAGTTCAAGCTTATCCCAAAAGGTTTTCCTAAAACTGATGACAAATACTTCTAGATCTTAGTTACAAGGTCTTAATTACAAAATAGAGAGGGGAGGGGGGCAATCTTTTTTCAAAAAAGGAATTAAGTCAAGTGACTGGAATTTGAAAAGAAAAAAAAATAATTGAAAAGAACTTCACCGAGACCAAAACACAAAAGTTAGCTCAAAGATATATTTGATTATATAAAATATGCTATTCCAAGTACTGAATGACAAAATAAACTGAAACTTTCTAAATTAATTTACAAAAGAGTTACAACATTATAAAAAATGTATTAAATGTTACAATATAGGAAGGGGAACCATCTATTAAAACTTCTTCTTAAAACTGAAAATATATAATTACCATATAAAAAAATGTATATCTGAAATGCATATAATTCAATACGCTATAGTTGCCATTCTAATTCTTAGAGAAAATAGCATATTTGTTTGATGAAAATACAATGAATGGAAATGCACACTTAACAGAATGTCAAACGAAGTTTCAATATACATTCGAAAATAAATAATAATATATGAAAATAATTTTATTTACAAAACTTGACTTTTTCCTTGTAAATATAATCTCTCAAATAAGTAGCAACCACACTATTCAAATTGCAGTTCTTTTATTGTGTTTCCTTCAACTAGAACAAAATTGCTTCTTCAGGTTTAAGAACATATTAGTACAAGAAATTTGTTCATTTATTAAGTATATAAACATGATATTCAGGTTATCTGAATATGCACAATAACATATAAGCTTTACTTAAAAGCAAAAAAATCCAAGAGGGAACGGTGAATATCAGTTATTTTAAAAAAATGTTGTCAATATTTCTGTTAAGGGAAGTGAACAAAAATTTTTATTCTATCTTTTAAGCATAGAGGAGAGATGGAATGACTTACATAATACTGAAATTTATTTCAACTGCAAAAACATCTCTATAATAATATACATTTTTATTCCATTCAATAATAGTTTGCTTTCTTTTAAAAGCCACATATTTAATTTATGAATTTAATTATTTTCTATCAAAAATGAATTTCCTATCCTGAAAAATCAATCCATAATAACCTATGAAAGCTTTATTTCCAGTAAACTTTAGAAGTACAGAATGTAAAAAAAAAATGTTTTCAATCCCAAACACAAGGAAAGTAAAGACATTACAACTTGTAGTACCTATCACAAAAATATAGGTAAAACTGGGGCCAGGGCCAGCCCGAGAGGGGTGCGAATGCACAAGGCCCCGCGACGCTGACGGATTTTGCAAAATTCATTAAATTTTTTTTATACTTTTTTAAAAAAATCTTTCAACCAACTTTTATGTAAAAAAAGACATAAAATATTAATAATTTTTCTAAAAAGAGATATATTGCAATTTTTTCTGATTTTGGAAATTTCCTTCAAAGATCTGTTAAAAAAGTAATTGGTGGATCTAGTGGATAAGAATCCAGCAATTCCCTTTGCTATTTGGAGGTCCAAGTGTTTCCGATTCTTGGGCAGCATAAAAAGTAAAAAGTGATAACATTGTTCAGTCCTAAACCAGGTTCGATTGCTCCAGGCATCATATGGTCATTCTCTTTTCGGTGCGGGGAGAAAGGGCACTCCAAAGTGGATGTCCGTCGTTTGAAGATGAATTCCAGGTGATAACATTCAATACATTCCTTGTTCCCGAGACTTACTTTCAGGGTATACGGGGGTAATGTTTGTGCGCGGATCCACATTTTTTCCCCTAATGGCCAGCAGATAGTCTTTCCCAGAGCAGCTTAAAGAAACACCTCTAGAGGAATGTGTTTTCTGCTTATCTAGATCTAAATTCAACACATCTGTTCTCCTTGTATTCAGTAGGACTGCTAAGCCATGATAATGCATATATCTCACAGGGGTTTCTCGCTTTTCTTGTCAAAAGTGTGGTTTTCCAGCATCTATGAATTCATTGTAGGTACTTGTTAAAAGATAGTTGGTTACATTTATTCCTCAGAGTTTAATCAATAGTAGTGAATCTGAATATTGAATTGTGTGAAACACGACGGGTAACCCAAGGAGTTTTCTCAGAAGCTTAATTTTCCATTGAACAGTTCGTTCGCATTAGAAGTATCAGCCGTACAGCAAAATAATATATTCTGAGGACAAATTTCAAGTATGCTAATTTTTGTCTCTTTTTTTTATAGTTATTTATTAAACAAATTTTCCTTTTATATTTCTAAAAAGAAAGTTTTAATATTATAACAGGTTATCAATTTATAAAACAATGTAGTTCCCCTTTGTTTTTGTATTAAAATATTTTTGCTATTTGTTATTATTGTATAATTTCAGATTAAACATTTTTTTTATTAACAAACGAAAATTTACGTTTTCTGCTCTTTTGCATTGGGCATTTTTCTTTGTAAAATGTTACTTATTTGGAACCTTTTTATTGTTTTGGGAAACTGCATATCAAAGTTATTTGGATAAGTTTTAAAATATAAGAAGTATTTTGAAGATTGATTCAATTTAAATATCCCATAACCGAAACTATCAGTAGGTTATGTATAATTGTAAATAAGTTTGTGGTCAGTCGATTATCTTTTTTTAGTTTTATTTATTTTGTATATGAAGAAATAATTGTTTGTTAATATGAAGAAATAATGAGTTCAACTTTTAAGAATTCACTTGATAATCCAAAATACAAGAAAATTCCATTCAATACAGTATGGAATTTTATTTCAATACTAAATGCATGTGCTGACATCGCAAAACGACAGAAAAATTGAAAGGGCGGTATTTTCTCTTTCAATTGACTGCAAAGTTAAATGTTATTTTAAATTTCTTTAGCTTTCATGTTTTGAAACTCTAACTATTTTCGCATTTTATAATTTTAATTTTAGCACAGAAAGTTTTCAAACTGAACTATTTTTAATATATCCTCATAAAATCAGGAAGACAGGACGCATTTATACAACATGAGTTTGCAAAAAATAACGGGAGGAATTTTTTCTTTTATTCAGAAAGGAATGCTTGAGTTCAGGGCCAGCGCGAGGGGAGTCAGATTGCGCAAAACGAAAATGAACTGCATTCATGTTTGAAACCTTGGTTTCATTCAGTAAAAGAATTGATCATCTACCTGTCTATTTATTTTTGAGTATGTTGACGCGACAATTCAAAATCACGGACTTAGACATATGACAATTGGTATTTGGCTTACACACCATAGTTGTGGGTATACATGAAACTTTGGATGTAATCGATTAGAAAGAAGACAAGCAAAATCCATACTCATGTTTCTAGCTGCGATATGAAGTACAAAACTCCTCATATTGTGTTCGTGAAAGTCGAGGGCAATAAATCCCTGCTGGTTTTTAATGTGCCAGAGCGATGCCTTGTGTTTTTCCGATGATTCCGTGTTTCTTAACTCCCATGTACTCCGTTCAAATACTCCGCCGCACACTGATTAGGATCATTCAAAAATTTTTGAAATTTAAACAAAACATCGCGTAGTAACTAAACTAACGTCAGTGGATATTTGAGTGCATATTAAAAGCTGTCCGAGTTACTGTCCGATGGTGGTTTGACTGTTTGAGACATTTTCCTATTTACACAACGCACATAAACACAGACGGGTTTGCCCGAACAAGGTACATAAGCTGAAGATACAATCAGAATTTTCTCAAATGTTTTCACTGGATGGCTTGCTGACGAAAAGGTTGATGTCGCAGAGAAAGACTTGTTAAAGAAACAAACTGACTGGATCCTTGATTTAAATATTGTTGTGTTGGAGGCTTAACTGGGTTGCTAGATGTCTGGTTTGAAAAGGTCTTGGTAGTTATGAATGTGATAGATAATCCCTCGAATTCTGATGCGGGACTGGTTACAATTTTCGTGGATAATAGAGCCAGCATCCAAGCATCATCTAGCCCGAAGACCACCAACAGAACAGAAAGGGAAATATTTCTAGAAAAAAAACACACATTCATGGATAAAGGCCCACGTGGGATATTTCGAAAATGAAGCAGCGGACAGTCTAGCGAAGGCAGCGGCAGAGTCAAACGACGTTCAACTCAACATAAAACTGCCACGCCAAAAATATCCTTCGAAAGGATATGATGAAGCAATGGCAAAGTGAATGGGAGGAAGGGGATACTGGCCGCTCCACATTTATTCTAAAGTTTCGCTGAAATCAGCGAACTGGAATAGAGCAGTTGCTCTGTTTTTCACAGGACATGGCCCTTTTACTTCCTATCTGCACAGATTCCACCTAGCCAACTCTTCACTGTGTAGAAAATGGAACTCCCATTCAGTATGCTACATCCTGTCTGCTAACAACGTCCTGGTACATGAAGCAACTATAGAGCCCAGCTTACAATAGGAATGGGACAGGGGTGAGTCTGACACATATGTAGACGCGCATCCAGACAGACATAATTGCAAAAATGGGTTCTTGCATTTAGAAGTCAGAAAATGGCGATACATCAAAACCTTCATTTTGAATTTTTTGCTGGTTCCAGTCCTTTCTCTTTGTAAATTTAGGATATAAGAAAGATAACGTACACAGTATTTTATAAAGGATGATTGACAAAAGAGCGGTTCGTTTTTTTAAATTGGCATCTTTCTCATGTTAGAATACTAAACGAAAATTTATCATTCATCCTCCTCATGTTTTCCCAAACTATGTATAGTTTTTCTGCCATGTCTAGAGGTTCATATGAACCGGTTGGTTGAAGAAAGGAACAGATCCGTAAATGTTTTTGGGGAAATAAGTTAAAAATACTTCCTACTTTTTTTATTCATTCCTTTTAAAAGAAAGTATTAACTTTCCATTTTTTACAACGGAAGTGTAATAAGTGATTTTTGCTCCTTTCTCACAGCCAATAATGAGCGTCTATATGACAACACACATTTATTGTTCGTTGTGTGCGTTTTGATTTGTTGACAGTTGCTCCCTTCTGCAGACTGCTGATTTACATTATTTGCAGATATTCTCGCCACTTGTTCCAACCTCGTTTTAGAACTGTTTCATGTTAAATCATACGTAGGGAGACAAACGTCCTCCGGATGCACACAACCCACCCCGACTGTGTATATCTAGTGGGTTTCAGGCAAAAAACAACTGGAGGGGAAGCTGGTGTGATGCGGAAGTATATATAGATAGTGTCAGCTCAGATGTCGTCTTTGTCATCTGACCGTGGTGAAGTATTACAAGTTAGAAACGAGACTTTAATATAACTAAGCTAAAACACGGCATGAATTCTGTACCACCATTTTAAGTCAGAATGATATAACTTGATTTATAGTATCTAATTCCCAGCAAGAATGGTTTTTCATACACTAGATACTTTTCAAACATATAATAGCGTGAAATGTTTATTTCTCCTTTTTAACTTTGTCATTCACGAGTGATTCTACCGTGTGTGTATTTTTTTTGTTTCATTTCATATTCAGTATTCCTTTAAAAGCAGGCGCATATTTCAGGAGATTTCAATACCGTATAAGATAGGAAGTTGTTACCAGTAGTTTTAAAATGTTAAAAAGCATATAAAGTCAGCTCGGCTCTTGCTTGCTGTAGAAATGGTGATTATCTGTTTGCTTACGAGCACTCTTATTTGCAGAATGCTTTAGAGGAATAAACGCTTACAAGCACTCTTATTTGCAGAATGCTCTAGAGGAATAAAGAAGTTGTACCGGTTAGTAAGAAATTATGGAACCTGTAGAGGATTAGATGTCCATAACATTAAAGTTCTAATGCTTTTTCAACCAGAATATTTTTTTCTTCTGTAATCGTACGGGATTGCCTGATAGGAATAGAGCAACCTTCTCTTAAATTGTTCTGTTCAGATAACATAAAATCAGCAAGAGTAGTTTCCCGTGTTCCTCTGATGTCTAAGTATTTCTCATAAGTCGAAATTACTATGTTTGTAATGAAGTAAAAATTAAACACTGCTCTTTATTTCTGATAGCAAGCATTGAAATGCTCGCGATTTAGTAAACTACATTCAAGCTCACAATAATGATATTTTGTATGAAATAAACAGGAAAAGCACTGTAAAAATCGTCCACAAGCATGGAGTTTTTTGTTCACCCAGAGAAGGAACAGCTATCCTTTTGTCTTAATTATTATGCTTAAATGAGTTCTTCATTATGATTGAATGCGTTCCAGGCTAATAATTGACACAAAATGATAAATTTAAAGTTAATTTTCAACACTTATGTTTAAAAAGCGACCAAATAGATGTCATTTCAAATCGTAGAACAATACTTTAAGAATAGAATTTGCTTCATCGCTACAAATTGGCATTGATAGAGAAGCACTCATAAGTATTTTTGGACAACCCTGTTTTTTTTTTCTTCCGAAAAAGAGGAATTTTTCAAAAAATAATAAAGGTATCGATCTGAAATTTTTACCAGACATTTCATCCTATAAAATTACAAAATTAAGTTAGTTATTTTTTAAACAATGGCGGCTCGTCAGTTCAGAAACAAGCAGTGGTGCAAAATTCGTTTAGACCTAAGTTGTAGGAAATTTTTTGCCGATTATTTTGGTATATAATGATATACTAAAAATTGATAGTTTTTGAGTGATAAGCAAAAAACTGGGGGAAAATTGTTTTAATGTTTTTTTTGGCTATAACTAAAATTCCAATAAAAAATTTTGGTGGCAAATTCGTAATCAGCACCACAAGTAGGGATTGCAATCCGGCACAATTTCAATCCGTTCGGATCCGGCCGGATTGGACACATCAAAACTATTTTGCCTTTTCATTCCAAAATCAACTGTATAAAAGATGATAAAGTGATTGTATTACAAAGTTTATAAAAAAAAAAGTGTTAATTTCTTATGAAATCAACTTTATTTACACTGTTATAATTAATCAGCATTTACGTATGAATCAACAATAAAAATTTAGTACAGTGTAACTAGTTAAATTGTAATTGTTATATTAGTTTAGTAATGATTAGATAATGACGGGCGGTTAAGTTCAGTCTCACTTACTAGATTTCACAAATGACATCAATGATAACTTGTAATGTAACTTATATTATGTAAGTAACTTATATTAAATCTAACTAAATCAAGCTTATCAACTGAGATCACAATAATTGGGTATTTAGACACGCCAAGCAGTCTCATTCTTATAATTATGACAGTCATCATGAATCGGTTTAATCAATGGCACAATTATACAATAACGAGTTTAAAACTTCTTCGTATTTTTTAACATGCTTACTTCAAATTATTATTTTAAGTAAAACAATTAAAAAAAACTCACTATGGTTTTGAAAAAATTATCGTAGGAAACAAAAAGTGTTAATTGTGCCATCTGTCAATCGACTTCTTACAGAGTTACAAATATAACCAGCGGCCTAGAAAGTCCTTTCTGCTTCTACACTTGTTGGTTTTATTGTTAACAAATACTCATGAATAGAAGACAAGTATTTTCCTCGAACTCCTTCACTTTCACATGCAGTCATTTCCTTTCTTAATGTTTTCTCATAATCTTTCTCTCTTTTTTTGGTATTTATGCTCTAGGTTTTCATATCTTGCTGGATTTGCATCTGTAATTCTTTGTGTAATGTCAAATCACTTTTCAATGACGATGAATCTGAGTCATTTTTTACTATATTATCTACGTTTTCTTTAAAGCTATCATTTTGAACAACTCTTTCTAAGATATTTTTCATTTCTAGTCTTACAACTTTTTTTTTCGGCATAGTAAATGTATCATCAGTTCGTCTTGTATCATTATCATATTTTTTTATTCTGTAAGTATATTAATATTCCTGTTTTCATTTTGAATTGGTTTCAAAAGTGGCATGTTTGTTTTAGAACTTTTAGACTAGTACCTGCAATGCAACACAAATAGGTACATACTTACAATTTAAAACGTTATTTCGGTCACTATGTAAGAAGAAAGTCGTATTATAAAGAAAAATCAGAAATATGGATCGTTACTCAATTCATTTCTAATTATCTACTTACATCATTCTCGTACTCGTAAATGCAACATAAACATAATTCATCTATCAATTGAACAATAAGAATGTCTATATGTGAAGCGGGTGAGTCAGCGTCGAACGACTCGTACACACCACGCATTTAAGTACCTACTCTTGCAACAACGCGAGTATTTTTTCAAGAAATCGGCTTCATGTATTTTTTTTTTAATTTACCGGATCCGGCAAAAAGGTGCCGGATCCGGTAGACGTCTAATGATGCCGGATCCGCCGGATTACCGGATCCGGTTTTCCGGATTGCGCTCCCTAACCACAAGACACATAAAGGAGCAAAAAATTAAAACTTCTCCAAAATTTGATTTAAGAAAAACTACTTAATAATTGGACTATACTGAGAAAGTGCGAAAAAAGGTACATGAGGAAGTCACGCCAAACGAGAGCTATGGAAAACGCAGCTCAAGGACATCTAATTTCAAATGGAGAAGAAGTTGATTTTTCTCCCGACTGAGCGCTCCGCGTTGCTCAGTGCGCGAATTTTGATCCTTTAAAGGCGGAAAACTCTATGCAGATCTGGTCCGTCTCTCCCTTTATTCTTAATTGATTTACCGTCTTAATTTTACGTTTTTTAGCCATTCTCGTTGATCATTGAACTCTCAAAGTGGAAAAGTAAGCCAATTAGAATACAAGCGAGAAATACAATCTTTTAAAATAATTTCGGGGGGGGGGACTGCAGCTCTAATGGATGAGCTGACACTGATTTTAAAGCAAAGTTTTTGCAAGAATTCTTTTTAAAATTTTAGTCGTAAGGTTAAACAATAGAAATTGCATCCCTGTGAAAATAATAATGTTGATTTTTTTCGCAAGAAAATTCCTTAATGCCTACATTGTGTAAATAATATATTTCAATTTGAATAATTATAATGTTGATTCCTATTATTATGCTTAGAAAAGGCCTAAACAAACCTATCACAAGCAAAGGTTTTATAAACAATATTTGTGAGAAAATTATTCACTTCATATGCAAGAAGAATGAACATTTCATTTGTAAGATTTTAGCAATGACATGAACTCTTCGAGAAAACACTCAACTGCAAACTTCACAAGAATAACATTTCTTATTTTTTAAAAATTTAATTTTGATAATGAAATGTTCAATTAAATTACTTTCACGAGAAAATTCGTTCCTGCATTAATCGCTGGATAAAAGCATTTCATTTGTAAGAGAAGGGAAACTTTAATTAAAAATCATTTCGGAAAAGCCTTCACTACACACAAACATAAGAATACTTTTTTTTATTTATATGAATTCAAGATCATTCACATCTAAACAACTATTCCAAGAATATTCTTCGGCGCAGATATCAACCGAATACGGTTATTCATTTATATCAATACAATGATGAAAATTTCAATTGCAAAATCTTTTTAAACAATGCCAGAAAAAAGTTTTAAATTTGTATGAATTCAACAATGTCCATTCAAATCAATTTTGCAAGAAGATGTTTTACCACGAACATTTCAAGAAAACAGATTTTCGTTTGTATGAATTCGATAATGGACTTTTAAATTACCTTTCTGAGAAAATACTTTGCTACACACTTCACAACAAAAGGGCTTTTCATTTGTATGAATTCGATAATGCACTTTTAATTTATCTTTCCGAGAAAAATTTTTATGGCATATCTCACAAGAAAAGGGCTTTTCATTTGTATGAATTCGATAATGCACTTTTAAAATACCTTTCTGAGAAAAATTTTTACCACATACATCACAACAAAAGGGCTTTTCATTTGTATGAGTTCGAAGATGCACATTTAAATGATCCTTCCGAGAAAACTCTGCATTGCATACATCGCAAGAAAAGGGCTTTTCATTTGTATGAGTTCGAAAATGCACTTTTAAAATACCTTTATGAGAAAAAATTTTACCACATACATCACAAGAAAAGGGCTTTTCATTTGTATGAGTTCGAAGATGCACATTTAAATGAGCCTTCTGAGAAAAATCTGTATTGCATACATCGCAAGAAAAGGGCTTTTCATTTGTATGAACTCGATAATGCACTTTTAATTCACATTTCTGAGAAAATCTTTTGTCACATACTTCACAACAAAAGGGCTTTTCATTTGTATGAATTCGATAATGCACCTTTAATTTATCTTTCTGAGAAAATCTTTTTCCACATACATCACAAGAATAAGGCTTTTCTTTTGTATGCGTCCGAAGATGCAAATTTAAGCGACTTTTCCAAGAAAATTCTTTATTGCATACAACACAAGAATATGGCTTTTCTTTTGTATGGCTATGAAAATGTTTTTTTAAAAGCCGTTTTTGACAAAATTTCTGACCACAGATATCGCATGTGAAACTTGTCTTATTATCTTCATTTACATTTTCGTCATTTTTATCAGTATTAACTGTTTTCACACTCAGATCACTAATCAAATGTGTTTCAATTGACTCGATAGACGTCTCCATCCTGTATGTTCTTAATCATAGATAAAAAATTTTTTTCTTTAAAAAACGAGCTGAAGGATAATTAAATAATCACAATGTTTTGCTTTATATGAAGAAACACTTTTCTTCCTGTTGCATCCAGGCATCTTCGAAGTCACCTGTTAAGGAAAAAGAAATGTTATTATTACTTAAGTTATAATAAGGATTTTTTGTGTAAATGATTATCTAACAAGGCATTGTCTTGGTGGCATAGATGCCCCGAACTCTCGTTTTTTTTATGGGACGCCAAAACACTACTGCATTTTGACTCCTTCCTCCCTGGGTCCCATTTATGCTTTTCAAGCCAATGATTATGATTGCCCTTAAAAATAACATTTCTCGGTTGCCACCTACCCTCGCTACGCCACTGGCAACAAAACGTTAATGAGTGTCTGTCATTTTTTAATTTCAAATACGATAAGAGTGTGAAAAAAATCATGCACGAGGCGCCGTTTACACAAGCTAAGCTGCTGCTGATGAACGTGGGGGGGGGGGCGCAAAATCATATGAACCGGGCATCTTTTACCCTCAGGACATCAATGTTTTGACTTATGACTCTTTATAAAATTATCTTTTCAATAATCCTGGTTTGAATTTTTCTTCTCCGATTTTAAAAATTTAAGAAAAAATTAACTACAGCTTTGATACAGAATGGTCTATCCAATATAAAGACTAAATTATAGATTTACAAAAGAAATAAATAAAATTAACTGGTTTCAATAAACGATATCACACAGGTACATAAAAAAATATAATAATGAAACATTTATAAAATTTCATTCATAAAGATTGCCAGCATGTATAGAAAAAGGTCTGTAAAATTGTATCTTCAATATACAGAGAACAAAATCATGCACAAGCTGATTATATGTATAATTCAGGTTATCATTATTATCAGGTATTGTACTAAGAAACAAATAATTATTTAAAAGTACTGTACCTAAAGACAAAACGTTATTAACTGGAACTGTACTGCAGACGAAAAGTCATTTGGCAGCAAATTTTAGGTGAGAAATCTGCTTTTATGAGTTATGTTGCTATATAAGTCAGGTAAATCTAATTATTTGAATTTCGACTTCCACAGCTAAATGAGAGCTATATCGGTGGTAATTTATTTCAATTTTTTTTTTCGTTTTTTAGGTTGCTAAATTGGTTTTTAAATTTTTTTCTTGTATGCTTCCTCTTCATGTCCATCTAAACCGATTACAAAGAATCATAATGATTCTAGATATGGGGACATGAAGTGGTGTTATATATAATGGTGAGGGGGAGACCTCCCAATTTCGAACAATGGTCATATGACTAGAAGAGACCACTCATTACTGGGCATGCCTCACTCTAAACTTTCAAACCACACCCAGTAGTGTACCTGCAACTTTTGCCGCCGTTCCTTTGCATGTTACATAGCGCAAATAAACCTAAAAAAATAAAAATTAACTTCAGATAAAAACATTTTATTAGTAAAGTAATCTGTGATTTGACATCCTTGATCTTTGTAGATAGATTGTAAAATAGTGTGTCCACCACCAGTCTTTATTCATACATCGGCAATTTACCGAAAAAAGTTGAAAAATATGAATTCATTAAATTGGTTATTTTTTTATGTACACAATTAATCAGCTAGAGTTGCTGCTCTTCTTAGTCAAAAAACTTTTTCAAGCACATCTGATTTTGCAGACCCTTTTCGATGTGCCACCCAGGGCACAACCCGGCCCCTTTTGCTATGCCACTGTGATCCCACCAATGTGGAACTTTTGAGCTACTATGGTAGATTAAGAGCGAATTAGGCTCAAATGCATGACAGATCTCCTGTATAACTGCATCTGGAACGCATGGCCCTTAGTCCTGTGGATACTCAGAAAACCTCGCCCTTGAATAATGACCAGATAAGGTCTACTCGAGTTATATGAAACTATTATAGCTTTAGTGGAAATAAAGGATTTTAACAACGTGTAAAATATGCCTTGTTGAACAAGTAGAATATATTTCATACACCTTCAAAAAATACCTTGAACCAGAATTTTGCCATTCCACATGTAAACGCTTTATACACAAATAAAACTTTCTATATTAAAAACTTTTTTCTTATTGCAATTTTTTTCCCTATTGAAAAAGATTGGAACTTTTTTATAGTTAAAAAGTAATTCTTTGAATATTCTTCATAAACAAAAATGACTGAGACCGACTCACTGGGAGTAAAAAACAAAGGTTAGCTCAAAGATATATTTGATATAAATATTGATATGACATAAAATATAATGTTCCAAGTATTGAGCGACACAAAACTGATTCGCTAAATTAATTTACAAAACAACTACAACATTAGAAAAAAAATTATATTGAAAGTAAAAAGGGGGTGGGGGAACCATCTTTTCTCAAAAAAGGAATTGAGTCAAGTGACTGTAATTTGAAAAAACTTTGAGGGAAAAGTGAATACGTCTGAAAGCCTAAATGATTCTGGAATGTATTCATAAATTAAATTTATCATTCTTGAGAGCGATAGCGATTTTGTTGGATGCCAAACCAGCTACATGTCAGTAACCTTCATTGGGAAATATATGACAACACATCAGGAGTGAAAAGATAGCACTTAATGATTGAATCATGGACAAAATGGGTGACTATGTTTGCATTAATTAAAACAAATGTAAACATATTGACCATTCTAAAATTCTAGATAAATTTGTTAAAAAAATCATTACATTACATTTATTTTAAACAGTTTTTCATAGCATAAGCATGTTATGTTTACACTAATTAAAACTAAAGGAAACATCTTGATCATTCTGAAAAGTCTGGATATATTTTTGTTGAAAATAATTACAATACCTACATTTATTTTATGTACTTTTTCACAGCATAAAAAGTACCTACAAAAAAATTGCGAATTTTACTAAATTTCTGATTTTAAAGAGAACTGCAAACAAGCACACAATTATTCCTTTTAAATTAGTAAGACCAAAGTTCATAAAAGTGTGCATTAATCCATCTTGTTAGTCAATAAAATCATAAATATAAACTGAATTCTAGTTATTTATTTAACAAAAGATTTAAAGAGGTAAATTTATTTTTTAAAAAATATTCTAAAAAATATAAAGTGAAGATATTCAAAATATCATTCCGGATTACTGGAATGATACAAATATCATTCAATTGCAGCAACACTTAGTGCAATTTAATATAAATATACCTTATGTTTCAAAAACTCAGTTCTATAAACAAATAAATATACTTATTATTATACTCTTTTTTCATAACTTATTTTGAACATTTATTTTTTAAATAACAAAATGCTACTTAGAAAAATTAATAAACCTCAATTTCCGGGCCATTGTTAATTTCACTAGCTAACTTCTTAAAACTAAAAATATATAATCACTATATCAGCTACTTTCCTAGCCTGTGGAGTTAAGCCGCACTGTTGAGCATATTTTCCCAGAATTTTCTTTTGAAAATGTAAGTTAGGAAGGTTTCTTTTCTTTGTGTAAAAGCAGAATTTTCGGAAGAAAAAGCAAATTTATGCAGGAGGAAAAAAATCGGAAATCCGAGGGGAAAAAAAATCCGGAATTTTGAGAGAAAAAAAAGATAAAAAAAACCCCGGAATTTCTCCAAAATAACAAAAAAGCGGAAATTCGCGAAAAAGCGGAAGAATCTTATCCCTGTGTATACTTATAAGTTAAATACATAACTTAAATTACAGCTCGACGATTACTATTCGAAGTTTCAAGTTTAAAAAATACCAGTTTGTGCAAGAACCCTCATCATTAAGCCTCTCTTAATGTGTACCGAAATTCACCAAGTTGCAATGAAGATATCTTTCTGCATATTAATGATGTTGAACTGGAATATTTATATAAGTTGCCTTATATATCTGACTCTGAAGTTATGTAAAAAAATTTACGTTACATTTCGCACATGCACAGTAAAAAATTATTTCCTACAAATGCTCATATTTCCCGGAATATTCAAATTTTAATACAATGCTTCTTTAACACATTGTCAAGTATTCTGCAAGTTTGGTACAATTTCGAGGGAAACTGCATGTTGCAAGCAAAAAACAAGAGGAAAAATTTGGGATTTTTAAGAAGACCTTTATATCTTCCCGAATATTTATGAAAAATTTAGGAAATTGCATGTAAATATTATGCACATCAAACATAACCATTGATAAAAATTTCATCACTTTATCAGCTTTCTTTAAAACGGGATGAGACGGTATTTTTTGTCTTCATCACTTTTTGGCAGGTCGCCTAAATGCTCTCGTGACCAAATATTCAGTGTAAAATGCGAGTTCAAGCCTAATATTTACATGTTCGAAATTCTAAGAAAATCCATGGAAATTTTCAGGAGATATTCGAAAAAATATGAAAACTTTAAAGTGCCCATATTAAATTGACAACCCACTGTACATTAGAGCTACAAATGGAGCTTTCCACAGTGCAATTTTTTAAAATATCATTTGAATAAATATTATTCAATCTTTAGAAATTAACATTAGGAAGAAATTACCGTAGTCCAAAACTTTTCGAGTTAATGCTGCATCAGTGGAATTTTTACCTTTACTTGCAAGCTGGTGAAACTGCTATACCAAAAGTGCTTACTATTCCACTGACAAAGTTTTAAAAAAACTTGCCTTAGCTCTTATCACTGAACTGATCACTTTACATCCCTGTAGTATTCAGTCCCCCTCTCCCATGTATGATGGGAAAAAAATGTTAATAAAAAATTTATTATATAAAAATTATTTTAATTTTTATAATTATATAATTTTTTTAAATTTATATAATTATTTATATAAGAAATTAATTTAATTACAAAATTGTTAGTGAACAACCAAAAAAAAATTATTGTATTGTATAATCAATTTTTTTTTCTAATTAACCACTTTGTAGTGTATTCATGCGCCGCATGATATATAAAGTCTGTACAGAGCATGCTCGCTCTCTTCCCATTTAGCCGTGTTCAATAAACCTTGTTGTTGTTCTAACTACGGTGTGGACTCTGCTTCAAAACCCAGGCACATAACACAACATACTTAACAGTTTCTTTTTTCTGTCATATTGTGTCCAAAAAGGATCCACATTTTTTATAAGCAATTTTGTATTCAAGTTTATTTTATTAATTCAAATCAACAGTCAAAACAGCTACAAGTATTGATTTTGTTAATTATTGAGAATCTTTAAATGTGCAGGGAAAAAAGGACCTAAAAATTGGTTTACCTAACCTAACCTAAAAACTTGTTTTGCTATCAAACATTAATTAGACTGCTAAAGCCATTTACTAGAAACATTGCTAAGTCAAGAAAGTGAAAAAGCCGGGAAAATCAGTGAATTGGCTTAGAAAAATTATCTGCCAGAACGGCGTTCGGGCAAAAATTTTAAGTGGTTAATTGAAAAGAGTGAAAAGCATTTATTGGCTACATCATGAAAATTCCCTCAGTAATAGGTTTTTCAATTTTATGGAAACCCTCAATATAAAGGATAAGAAATCCAACACTATTGTACATAATAGTAGGCATATTTGCATATTCATTTAGAGAATATCATTTTTAATTAAGATAAAAACACTAGTACTTTTCCAAAAGTTTTATAGTAGTTTGTGTAAAACATAATGATCATGAAATTCATCCAATTTTTGTTAGAGAAGTAGCTGCCAAACAATAAATTGGTACAAAGTAATGTAATACTATAATATTGTAAATATAATACTAAATAATTTAAATCATAAAGTAAGTTTGCATAACTTTCATCAGTTGTTAGGTTTTAACTGTAGTAAATCTACTAACAAATTTGGTGACTTTTCATTTATCATAATGTTTTAAAGTCTAATAAAAAAAACTTTTACTTTCGAAGAAAGATAGGTTGGTATCTAGATGTTGGAACACACGCGATTTCGTGGCCAATATGGTTACCTGAAGAATCAAGCGGATTAGTTCCATTGGCAACCCATCGGCTAGATCGCTTACGTCACGGCAAACGTTTCGCGTTTTTGAGTTTTTTACATACTACGCGGATTATTATAAAACTTAAAAATATTTATTAAATAATTAATTAAATAATAAAGTATATTTTAATTAGGATAATTTCAAATAGTAAATGAATGAAAAATAGAACTTTGATTTATATAGTGATTATATATTTCTCCGAATACATAATTGAGAGATTTTTTTCTTCTTTGCCTTATAATCAAAATCGTTTGCATGGAATTTTTGAAGTTGCTCGGTCAAATTTTGGAATTCATCATTTGGAATTAGTGTTCCTTAAACATCGATAGTTCAGCTATCGATAGTCCAGTCAATAGTTTTCCCAACTATCGACTGAAACTATCGATAGCATCGATGGTTTCAAAACTATCGATAGCATCGATGGTTTCAAAACTATCGATAGTTTTATTTCAGGCGATACTATCGATAGGTGCTCTTTCAGTCGATAGTTTAGAAACTATCGATAGTTTTTAAACTATCGATAGTAGGTATAAATGAGACATGAGTACGTATGTAAGGTAAATATGTAACGTACGTCTGAAACGTATGTATGTAACTTACGTCATACGTATATATGTAACGTGCGTACGTATGTAACGTAAGTATATATGAAACGCGAGTACGTATGTAACGTAAGTATGTATAAAACGTGAGTACGTATGTAACGTACGTCTGAAACGTGCATATGTAATTTACGTCATACGTATATATGAAGCATGCATACGTATGAGACGTACGTTCATACGTAAATATGAAATATGCGTTCTTATGTAACGTACATTAAACGTATATACGAAATGTGCGTACGTATGTAACGTAGGTATATATGAAACGCGAGTACATATGTAACGCAAGTAAGAAACGTCGGTACGTATGTAACGTACGTCTGAAACGCACATATGTAATTTACGTCATACGTATATATGAAGCATGCGTATGTAACGTAAGTATATATGAAACGTGATTACGTATGGAACGTACATACGTACGTATGTAAAAAACTGAGTATGTAAATGTACTATGAACGTACGTATGTGGCATGCATACGTGCATACGTAATTTGTATACTTTCGTACATCAAATATGTATGTGCGTTATATAGATACCTTCGTATATGCACGCGTACGTTACTTACCTAGGAACGTTTCATATGCACGTATGCAACGTTCGGAAGCGTACATACGTTTATAACGTAAGTACTTGTTTATGCAACTTACTTACGTATGAAATATGTATGTAACGTGCGAACTAATCTAAGTAACATGCTTGCTTAGGTATGTAACATACGTACGTAAGCATGTAACGTACTAAGTTTATGTATGTTTCAAACATACGTATGTACGTTACATACGTAATCATGATTCGTAAATACATATGTGCAATCAAATGTATGAGCGTTCCTTGCATAGAACGTACGTTACATTCATACAGACGGACGGACGTTACACACATACGAACGTACATATATACGTACGTATATCCGTAAATTTTTACTTACAAATTTAGTACTTAACATATATACATAACGACGTTGTGCCTTATATGTGTACTTATAGTACCTAAAATACTCACCTACATACTTATCACATTACATGCGTATGTACTTAGTACTTTAAATACCTATGTACTACATACGTTACTTCCATACATATATACAGATACGAAGTACAAAAATTTCTCTGTAATCCAAGATCAATTCCTCGATCCATTTATTACTTGAACAAAAACTATCGATAGTTTGAAAGCAATCTAGAGTAAATACATGAGAAATTAAAGGTAAAATTTGAATAATGCAAAAATGCATCAGTAATCAAAGTGGTATAATTACTTAAAGCACCCCCATAACAATGCATAAACTTGTTGCTTGAGAGAAAACAATCGATAGTTTCAAAACTAACGACTAGAACTGCAAGATAAATTAAGATTCAGTACCATATATATAAAAAATTGCTTACATCAAGTCAAAAAGCAATTTATTAAAATATCCAAAATTGACCAAAAAGGCCAATATTTAAATTATACAAAAATGCATCAATGATAGGTATTATATAATACAGCACCCCCACTGACACAATACACGACCCGCCACTAGATAGAAGCAATACTATCGACAGTCAATAGTGTCAGTCGATAGCTTTAAAACTATCGACTGAAACTATCGATAGTTCCAGTCGATAGTTTTGAAACTATCGACTGAAAATGCACCTATCGATAGTATTGCCCGAGAGGAAACTATCGATACTATCTATAGTTTTGAAACTATCGAGAGTTTCAGTCGATAGTTTCGAAAACTCGATACTATCGACTTGGCTTCGATAGTATCGATAGTCTATCGATGTTTAAGGAACACTATTTGGAATGCTGTCTTCACCTGCGTGATGGTTTCCTTGATGCGCCGCACTGTTCATTTTTCTTTTTGATATAGTTAGAACATTTCCTCCCAAGTGCAAGTATTAGAACTAAGTAAGTCTTAATTTTTTTACTATTACTTGTTCTGCTGCTTCATTAGAGTAATTGAAAGAAGCTGATTCCAAACATTCACTAAGCTAGCAGAGCTACTAGGATCCAGCTTTGCTGAAAGAGAAGCCGCTGATGTTTTTTTAAGTCAAAAAAATTTGCCCGGTGCCCACTTCAGATGGCGCAGGCATCGCGAGCACAATTTCTCCTTCTTCATTAGAATAATTAAAAGTAACAGATTCTTTATATAAAAAATTATTTAGAGAAAAATAATACCAATCAAAACCGCGAAGAAATTATAACGTTGAATATGGAAGAGAAATGACAGATACAAGGTATATTGATCAGAAGTCACGTCTAATAAAGATATGCAAATATGTATTTGCTATCCAAGCCCACAATGCAAATTTGAAGAGAACATTTTCCCTAATGTCAATTCAATTGTCGGACGAAAGAAACAGGCTCTCAGTGGAGACAATTGAAGCAATTTTGACTTGTCCTTATAATTTTAAAATGACTTGCGCCCAATTTTATAATTATGTGAAAGAAGAAAATGATATAGTTAAGAAAGTAAAATCACCTTTAAAACGACTGGGTTAAAAAAGGATTGGCCTTGCATCCTTTTTATTATTCTACGTTTTCATTTTATTATATAGCTTAAACTTCATTAATTTTTTTTATCAGAGTAAATTAAACCATTACCTCTCCACTTTTTTCAAGTTTTATTTATTTAGCACTTAAACAACCAGTATCAAAGTTTGGCAATTATGGCAACCCTATACAGTAGGACCCAGGTAATCCGGACGAATTCAGGCACATGGACGTCCGGATTAGCGAGGTTTTTTAAAAAATAACGTAAAATACTTTTTTCAAAAATTGTATGAATAGGTACTATGGTATATTTGTATGAACTAACATTGTTATGAATAAATTGAATGAACATGATACAGTATGAACATGATATGTGCACACATAATTACTACATATGTAAGTGAATGAACATAATCAGTGTCTAAAAAAGTCAGTGATTTTTTTTTTCTTCGTCCGTTCCAATTTTTAATTTCTCTTAAACGTCTGAGAAGCATAATTTCGCGTGCTTCAAAATTTTGCTCTTCAGCCCACTGTAATGAAGTGATGAGTGCCACCACAGCCTCAAAATGAGAAATTTTGACGGAGTTTACAGGGGTGACGCCGTTATCATTATCATCTTCTGCTTTTACCGTCCTGATAATTTCGTCGTCTGTTAAAATTGCGAGTCAAACTCGTCAGCCCACTGGAGAGCTTCAGTATTAGACATTGGGTTCGTGTTTTGTAATTGGTTAACGAGTGATGCAAGCTGAATTTCTTCAACTTCAGAATCAATAAAATTGGAAAGCAAATTTTTCCACTTGTTGATCAGCAATGTAGACACAGATGCCCAACAGTTAGCAAGACTGAACACATCTTTTAAATTTACATTTTTCAGTGTTTTTTTCCAAGTTTTCATTGTGCACAGGATCATTGAGAATGTTCGTAAGAAGCAACTTGCGATATCCCAGCTTGACGTTTTGAATAACCTTCTGATCCAAGGGTTGGATCAGCGCAGTCGTGTTAGGGGGTAGAAACATTGCGGAAATTTCACCGTCATCAGTACACAGTTCTTCGGCGGAAGGATGGCCAGGACAATTATTCAACAACAATAAATCGGCGCCACAGAGAGAGACGTCTCTCTCGGTGACGCCGGCAGTTGACTGCCCTTTGTTGCGGGTTTGCATCATTCTCCATGGACCGTCCGGATTACCGGTGTTCTACTGTATATAGGAGACATGTTTTTAAAAATAAAACATATGTTCAAGTCAATTTTCTTTACTGAAATATTTCCCATAATAAGCCCTACTCAACAAGTGCTGTTTATATGAAATTTGTATGGAACTTAAATTTTCATAAGCATTTATTATGAATGTGGCGTCAACGCCACACCAGCGGGTAATGGGTTTGTTTGCTTAAACATCGAGGTTAGTAAGTAATATGTAAAATTAAGTTACATAAAACAGTTTTAAAAATAGATTGCAATTTAAGATTGTGTTATTTCCTTTTATTATGTTTATTTTTAAAAGCGAGAGCAAACTGGTTTCAGTTGTTCTAAATTAAGAAAAGTAGAGCCCAATTCTTAGCAACATGTATTTTTCTTCATACAATGCTCAAATAGGATCTCTCTTCAGAAGGAATTGAATTTTAAAAACAAATAAGTGCTGTTAAAAGACGTTATAATTCCAAATATTTTACTTTTTAAAATCTTCAACGAAAGGTAAAAGCATTATACTTCAAAAGAATTTTTAATGAATTTTATAAATACACTAGCTGTTATGCCCGGCGTTGCTCGGGATTAAAATACTTTCATATAGAAAATTACAATACCCAAAATTCCTTTATCGTCTGAAATGTTTTTTTTAAATAAAATGAGAATATCAGTTGAACCAGACGATTTTTTAAAACCGCCGATAGCTAATTTGCTCCATAAGTTATTGGCATTTATTGCATAGGTACTTCAAATTTTGTTCATAGATCTTGCAGGATAAGAAAGATTTTAACGTATGTTTTGGGACAATTATATAGTAAATTTTTCATTGAGAAGAAGCGTTAGAATAAATATGAATAAAAAAATAAAATTCGTCTTCATACAAAATTCTTCTAATGTGATCTAGCAACAGTTATGCATTCTTGTTCTTCGCCAATAAAAAAAAGTATTATAAATTGCAAATTTTATACACAATTTAATTCTTGAAAAATTATTAAAATGAGGGCAACGAATTGAACGGAAATGAAAGTTGTGTCACGAAAAGTTAATTATTTAAACTTTATTATGTGTTAAAATAGTTTTTGTGACATAATGCAGATTTTCGAAAAATATCACCGAAAAGCCAAAATCTTGCTTAATTTAAAATTAACCGAAATTTTAATAAGATTTGGGGCTTTTAAAAGTTGACGGTTGAATCTCTTCTTATATAAAACATATTTATAAAAATAAGCAAAAATTTCAGAAATAAAGGTAAATTAGTTCAAAGTCTAACCGTTGCCTAGCAACGGAGTAGCTATAAATTTGCGTCTCTTCAAAATCGTCTGCACGTAATTAACAAATATTAAACATTCAAAAATTAATAAAAATTGAAGGAAAAATGTCACTGATATAAAATTAGTATCATTGAAAAGATAAAATTTTGAACTTTAAGATGGTATAAAAATATTTTTTGCCGAACAATTTGCTCCGAATTTACGGCGGAAAAACTGTTTCGGTGAATTTCTAATTAAGGCTACGAACACACGGGTCGGCTACGGCGAATTCGGCTGAGAACTGAAAACGTGTCGGTGGTGTTCACACGGGACGTTTGGGGAATCGTCGCTGTATGGTGGCGCTGCATATTCGTCGTTAATCTTTCTGAGTGAGTGATATACGTGGCTCAGAAGTGGTGATTTATTTGAATGAAGGATTTATTTGAAGAGCTCCCATCGAAGTAAGAATTCATTGCATACAATGAATAAAAATTTTACAACTTATAAGGTATGGAACTGTTTCAGAAAATCCTCAATTGAATTCAGGATAACATACATTAGTATATAATTTTTTGTTATCCTGTGTTTCATATAATGTTCTCACAAATTAAAGAATATGCTATGGATATTCTGCTTATCCTGATAGATAGTAGGCATGTAATTGAATTTAAAATAATTTTTTGATAAAAATTCCATTTTGAGTTATTTTTAAACAATATAACAATTCATAATGATCATTGCATGAGTTATTTTGTAGGGAAAAAATCGCTTCCAAAAGTAAGCAATTTCATATTTTACAAAAGGCTAGGGATGAGAAAAATTATTTTTCAATATATTTTTATTTATGATTCTCAAGTCACATTTTTCAAATAAATTCGAAAAATAATAAAATTTGAACATGAAGAACTGAAAAGGTTATATGTTATACCTAAAAGTTATATGCTAAATATTGTTCAACTGACCTAAAACATTAATAATTTTCAACCGGTTCGTTAAAAAATATATATTATCTGCTTTTCTTGCAAAGTATAAATATATTCTGAAATTTGTTAAAATTAAGGAAAAAACATAGAGGTATGAATAAGATAAGAGAATAAGAATAAGGTTTATTTATAGCTCTATGGGAAAAAATTGCACAACTTTGAAATTCACATCATTGAAATGATTAGGATGGAGTCGCCGAATTTGGACCATCTGGACGTTGTTCACTGCACTGTGGTGGAGAAATAATTTTAACGAAAAACAAGTAATTGAATTTTTTTGTAGCCTATTTATTTTCAGAACGGCGTAATTAACTTTTTATGAAATGGACTTTAAATTAGGAAAAGCAAATTAAAGTTTAGCAACTTCCTTAATATCAAAAATTTGATTCGGACCTACATTCCTAATGATAAAACTGTGTACCAAATTTTATCCATCTAGCTATTCAAGTTTTTGAGTTATAGTGTTCACATGAACGCGGACAGACACACTTCCCGTAGACGGATTTTGACTAAAATTTGATAGACACCTACAAATTATGTTTCAAGATCACATACCAAATTTCATCCCTGTAGCTCTAATACTTTTCGAGTTATCGTGTTCACACAGACAGATACACAGACAGACATAATTCCAAAATTGTGTTTTTCGGACTCAATGAGGTCTAAAACGTGGAAATTCGTCAAAATCTCGAGTTCGAATTTTTTGACGATTACAATATTTTCTCTTCGCATATTTCCTATACGAGAAAGTAAAAAAATTAAATGTAGAAGGAAACTTGATGCATTTAATGAATCAGCGACCAGTTTAATTAACGTATCAGTGAAAATCTGAATATAAAGCGAGTGCCGATGAAAAGACTATTTCCTTGGAAAAAAAACCCGTCCCCTCATATTATCGTAGATACAAATTTTAGCAAAAGCATTTCTTCATAATACGCCTGTTAAAAATATTTATAAGAAAATAAAATATGAATATCCATATATAATAAAACAGTTTAATTAACCATTATTATTAAATAAAATATTTTATAATTATCTTTTTAAATAAAATATTACATTAAAATTACAATTCAATAATATTTTCGTAAGTTATCTCCAAAAAGTGAAAAAAAATTAACTTGATATTACATTTTCATCCTGTACAAATACAGACACATCCGCTTTAATTATTTGTAAAAATTCATAATATCAGCATAACAAAATATAATTAATCGAAAAAGAAACAAAAAATGTTTTAAATCATCTAAAATCTTATAAGTTTTTATTTAACTTTAAAGAACAGAATCGGTGCTTGGAACTGCCATCCGGTAGAGTGAAAACACTTGCGTAAAAAAAAAAAAAACACGTGTGAACACTGTCACTTGTTACTATGGAACCATGCGACGATTTGCCGGCGAAACCGGAGCTGTTTCATTGGGGAAGGATGATACACGCGCGACGAGAACTGGTTACACAACGTTGCCACACCAGTGTGAACAGCGCCATTAAAGAACACGGGATCACATGTCGCGACACGGCTGCAAATTTTCGGCGTAAACGCTCCGTGTGTTCGCGCCTTTACTGACTGTTTAATTAACTTTTGGACTTAGAAAAGTTCATAAGCGTCTTCCCCTTGTCTTAAAAAATAAGTGTGCAAAATTTGGTTGAAAACAGTCCATTGATTTAGGAGATGTGGAACATAGCCACATACATAGTCACAATGACTTTTATTTATATTAAGAGTAAAAGTTGATTTTCCTTTGTTAATGTACCAGATTGAAAATATGTCTTTAATATTTTCTGAAAACTACGAAAATGCTCAATAAACTATTTAACCGAGTTGGGAAATGAACTTGAAATGAAAGAGGCTCTGTTATTAGCAAAAAAATTGCAATTTAATTGGTTTAAACTTTGGATAAAACTTTATTCACAAATAAAGAGACGTACATAGGGTGTCCCAAAAAGGTGGAACAAACATTTATTTCCTTAAATATTGATTTTAGACATATACTCCAATTACAAAGTTTCATCAAATAAGGTAAGAATTTGTGTGAAAACAATTTGGCTTCTGTGGAAGTTAAAAATAAAAAGTTAAGGAAATTAAATTTTTATACGTGCCCCATAGAGCAAAAGTGTCAATGAATGAAATGTTCCTCTTACACTCATCTATGCATAAACTAAGTTTCACAATTCTGTCTGAAAAACGTACAGAGATATGTTAATTTTAAATTTCAAGGATCTGCTCACAAATTTATATGTAGATGTTTATTGCAGAAATGCAAATTTATTCAACACAGGAAAACAGCAAAATGCAAATATTTGTCAAGTAGTATATCAGTCAATCATCACGGATTGAAAATAAATTGCCAATGACGCATACTGTTACTCAGTTTCATTTGCAGATAGCTGCAACTATTGACTTGATAAAGAATGGAAGGGCAACTTCAGAAGATGAAAATTTAAGGTATAACAGGAAAATAGCCTAATATTGGACCAGAATACTGAATTATTTTATCTTAGCGTTGTGCGTGTTAATAAGCTTTACCTAAGACAGTGACGACTCGTCCTTTAGGTCTGCAGAACTCACTAAAATTATGTTAAAAATTCGTATTGTTGTTTTTATTCTTTTTTGCTTACTTCTCCACTCTCAGAATTCGATTATTAACGAAAAAAGATAAAATGGCATACACCAAATAGTTTTGGAAAGCACTAAAATTCGCTCATCGCATACAACTAAGTGACTTAATAGAACCAGAGGGAGTGGTCTCCCCTAAACTTTCTCGTATACTTTCCCAAAAAGGTTCTGTTTCCCTTCCCCCCGCGTGGATAAAAAAATTCGAACCTACTGTAACCCAGAATCCAATGACTATCAGAAGGTTTCTCATTGTAGATTATAGTGATTGTAAAATATTTACGTAAAGAATCAAATTCAAAGAGATGCATAGCGATTAGATGCGAACCGATTTTCCACTCTTACCGTCTCAAGGACAAAGTGGCGTAATCTTTCCTTTATAATCAATACATTGAACAATGATGTATACGCTGCAAAATGTTTAATACAGTTCAAATTCTTTAAGAGGGTAATTCCTTCATAACATGTTTGATAAAGATCAATTATGAAAGCACAATCAAAATTAAATCGGATGTATAGAACCATCGTAGCATAATTATAGAAAAATATAGTTCATACAAGCTAGAATAATAAAAGACGCCAAATAAACTTCCGTCGCAAGTTAACCAAAGTTAGAACCACGCGTGGTTTGAAGGATCAAAACAAATAAAATCCCCTGCGCATTTTTTTGCAAAACAGGACCTGGCGAGACGCTCTAAATGTTTGCTTCCTTACCAAATCTCGCCGCCAGAATTGGCTTTTGGCAAATTGCCAAGTTTTCGGAGTGTCCCTTCTTTGCACAGGCATTGTACCAGAACGCATGCGCATGGAGTTGAACAAGTATGCGATTAAACAGACCGACAGACAGTCAGCCCGTTGACGGATTTGGCCCAAAATTTTATACGGACCTACATTCATGACGATAAAACTGTGTACTAAATTTTATCAGTCTAACTATTCAAGTTTTTGAGTTAAAGTGTTCAGATGAACGCGGACAGACAGACAGACTTCCCGTAGATGGATTTTGTCCAAAATTGAATAGAAACCTACAAATTATGTTTAAAGACCACATACCAAATTTCATCCCCGTAGCTCTAATAGTTTTCGAGTTATCATGTTCACAGACAGACATAATTCCAAAATTGTGTTTTTCGGAATCAGGGATGTCTAAAACGAGGAGATTCATCAAAATCTCGAGTTCGAATTTTTTGACGATTACAATACTTTCTCTTTGTATACTTCGTATACGAGAAAGTAAAAAGGCGAATAACTTTTCTTTCTGTCTTAGAACTTAGCTAGAACCAGATTTTCGAATGCGCCTGTTTTGAGCTAAAAACCAACTAATGTTCTTTTTTTTCCCCTTTCAATTTCATCCATGATTCGCCTTCGCGCTCTTAATTTTTTTTTTTTTCATTGGCTTTTTTTAGGTTTTAGATTCACTTTCACCTCAATGTGAACTTGGCTGGTTCCTACATATTCGATTTCTCTTATTAAAACGGAACTCAACGAAAAAAAAAAGGACTGTAATTATCCAAAATACAATTCAGATACTTACAACTACAAGTATGAACTATCTGAAGGTATAGTTATTTTTGAAAAATTGTATCTCAATTGTATTCTAATAATATTTTTATAGCACTGCTTGTTTCTGAGCAGATCGGCTGTCACTGCTGAAATATTACCGTGAATATTTTTGAAGGTTCATAGGATGAACTATTTTGGTAAATATTTCAATAACTGTATTATTTGACAGTTTTTAGATTTAGCATGAGTTAACAAATATATTTTTTCCTGACTACGCCCCTTAATTTTTTTTTTTTAAATATGTATATTATCCCTAAAATGTACGGTGAAAGACTGGATCAAACAGCAATGAGAGGTATGGAAAACTGGTCTAAGTCAACAATTACAATTAATATAATTTATCAAAAGATATCAAAAATTACAAATTAAAAAATTAATTACATTTTGTATTAGACAGGATGGCATAAAAATGCTGCAACTTCCAATAAAATACAAAATACAGATAATCGAATACATAAAAAGAAAAATACAAAAAAAAAAAAACAAAAAAAACGCAAAAAAGGTGTATTTTTTTAAATTTTTATATACTTTTAATTTTTCAATATAGAAACTTGAAAATTTTTTTTTTAAAATAAAAAAATTAAAAAAAAAAAAAAAAAAAAAAAAAATTACTAACTGACATTTTTGCTTTATGGGGCCATATCAAAATTTAATTTTTGTAACTTTTTGTTATCAATCCCCTTGGATATCAAAGTATTTTGATACAAATTCCTACCTTAATTGATGAAACTTTGTAATTGGAGTATATATCTAAAATCAATATTTAAGGAAATAAACGCTTGTTCCACCTTTCAGGGACACCCTGTATATAGCTTGTATAGTAAGGTTGTAATTAGATTGTTACTTTAGTTTATCTAAAAGGATCTAAATAATAAATTAAATACTTTTTTTTAGTAAAGCGCTCACAATAAAGACTTTATTAAGTAAAATTGCAATTTCAATGGATTGAACAAAAATAAATTTAAATTTTGCAATTGAGAAAAATATATTTTAATGCAAATGTATAAATGGTTTTCATTTATGAGGATAGGAGCTTCAGCATTAATTCAAATTATCACATTAAAAATAAATTTTATTTATTAAATAATTACTTTAAACTATTTTTAAATAATTATTCTCTATGGAGGAGTTTTCTGTTTTGTTTATTTACATTAAAAACCTTGACTTTATTTGCATGGCTTTTGAACTTCCGCTTTGAAGGTTCCATTGACTTAGCATTATACGGAATTAAGTAGTCAACGCATTTTAATGTAAATCAACAAAACAGAAAACTGGTCCTTATTTGAGATGCCATATTGCCGACAAACTCCACAGCACTAGAAAATTGATCCCAACCACAAAATGTGCTTCGGTTGGCTACGTCATCGAAGCAGCAATAGCTTTTGATAGGATCAAATATCCCTACCTTTTTAGGATCAAGTATCCCTAACTAAACTTTTTCTAAAATTTAAATCACTTAGAATTAAGGTATCCGACTGCGTTCGGAGAAATTTTTTTGAAAAATAACTTATATATATATATTTAGTGTTATTTTTCAACTGCATATGGTTTAAAACTATGAAAATATTGTAAAATTAGGCTTTCAAAATAATGTATTTTTAAAAAAACTGAGAAATTTGAAGAAAAATGACTAAAATATTTGCCTTACGCTAGCAGCCATAGACAAAACCATATTCTAAATATACATAAATCCTTCTAGGAGTACATTTTTATGACAGTTATCTGTGTTATGCTCTAAAATATTTCTTGTACTTCAAAATAGTTTTGAGATATAGCTGAACATAGTTACCAAACTGGTAATTTTTCATAAAAAATGCTTTTTGTTTATATTTAAGCACTTAAAAATAATACTTGATTTTAAAATTGACCTTAGTTTTTAGAGGAAAACATCAAGCATATTACAGAAAACAATCTCAGAAAATTTCATATCAATACTTGAATAACTTTTTGAGAAATCATTGTTACGGTCAACAGTTTTCCTCAAAAATATCATTTCTCAGAAAACACAGTTAAAGTTTTCATGCAACATAAAATAATGCTTACAGTTCGGTAATAAAATAGCTGAAACTCCATTTGTAATTCACGTACAGTAAAAAGGGAGATGGTTTTAGAAAGCCGCTTCTAAAACCATCTCCGCTTTGGACTTTCGCTTTCAAGATTCCATTGACTTAGCATTACACGGAATTAAGTAGTCACCACATTTTAATGTAAATAAACAAAACAGAAATCTCGTCCTTATTTGAGATGCCATATTGCCGACAAACTCCACAGCACTAGAAAATTGATCCCAACCACAAAATGTGCTTCGGTCGGCTACGTCATCGAAGCAGCAATAGCTTTTGATAGGATCAAATATCCCTAGACTTTTTCTAAAAATTAAACCACTTAGAATTAAGATACTGCATAACACCGTATATCAAATTATAGCTATAAATATGCTTAAAACTCAGAAATATTTTAATTCATCAATCTTCAACAATAAAGTTCTAATCCATTGAGTAATTAAAAACTGAGAATTTACTTTTGGACCCCCAAAATATATTTACCTACATACCTCTACAATGGCTTTTCAGAGTGGAATGAAAATCCCCTCCAAAAGACCATATGACCAAAGATGAAATAAAAATGGTGCAAACAAATGACCAATTATCTCACAATCTGAGAAAATTGCATAAGGCCAAGTATCCCTACGTCTTTTCATTTACTTCGTTTTACTTCAGTACGTTGAAAGACGTATAAACGGTGCTTTACTGTATTCCTTAAAATTGCAGATTGACCCTGAAATAAATAACAATTTTTTTATTCAAATAAAAATTATAATTTTTTTCCAAATAAATACAAAAAGTTTCTTATCTGTAACATGAAACAGAAAATATATGCATCTGTCTCTCACAAAAACTGCTCCTAAACAGTACACACTAGCAAGATGAAAATTGCACATGCCATTCTGGGGCCCACTTTAAGGTCAACTGTGCTAATTTCAACTTTCAAAATAAATTAATTCTTAAGATATTAAATTAATTAACAAAAATTAAGCAAGACTCTGGCATTTTCGCTCAGTTTTTTGCCAAAAACATCGGAAATAGTTATCGTATGAAAATCTTTCATGTACGATATTAAAGAATAAAAAATTAACTTTTTAATGATATCAGTTTAATTGACATAACAATGCTTTGTTTGATTTCAATAAATTTTTAAAAATATAGTTTAAACACAATTTGTAACAACGCTTTTTGTTGTAATAAATTTAAAACTATTTTAGCTTCAAAAATCCTTCATTCTCGTGTTTTGGCCACTGTTGAAGTTATTATAAAAATTTTCCTCACTTTGGGCATTATCAGAAAGTCTGTATTCATTCAAGAATTGAAGTATCAACATCAGAGTAAAAATAGCTCCTAAAAGTTTATTTCCATTTCAAACCTTATATCAAAGTAAAAGTCTACAAATTTTTCTCCCCAAAGAATGTACTAGTTTCTCAGAAAGCGATAACATACATAGGAATATGTTATACTAAGTAAAAACTGTTGTAATAAATGTGAAGTGAATATGTTATACTAAATAAAACAATCAAAACAAGAGAAGACTGCTAATTTATTTAAAAGTTAACTTTTGAAAAAAGGAGTAATACAAATGACTTATGTCTCAATTATAAATCAGAATTTGCATAAGGAAAAACTGCTTTTATAAGTTACATTTTAATTCATAATCAGTATTATATGTATGCAGTTATTGACAGTAATTTTTTTCCAGCAACACACCTTCTTTAAAAAAGTTAAAATTTCATATGAAATCCCATTAAAATCTGACGTTACGTTCAATTTAATAAGACGTTTTTAAAATCAATGACGCCCAAATATTTAATCTCAATTATTGATTAATAAATCGGGGTAGGCTGCAAAGAATCAGTCAAAACAACACAGCGCAGAAATCTTATACTGATGTCACATGGACTGAAAAATTTCTGCATCTCCAAAACACTAGAAAATCCCTATAATTTCCCTATGTGCAAAGTTTCTGTGCTGGCCCTAGAGTCTAGTCCGGCTGTCACGTCGGTTTGACACCAGCTTTAATGCAATTAGGCTAAACTACTAGTAAAAATGCACCAGCCCTAAGCAACCACGCCCATTACGAAACGTCGGCCAGATTGGACTGCACGTTTTCCGTTCGTTAGTTCTCAAAAGATTAATTGGAGAGCTTACAAACATGTTCGGAGAATACAATACAAGAATGGACATACCAGTTGTAAGATTTGAGCAATGTGTATTGAAATGAACTTTCTAAGAAAATCCGCAACTGCAAAATTCACAAGTACAACATTTTTTCATATCATGAGATGTTCAATTAAATGACCTTAAAAAGAAGACAAGAATCACTGGACATTTGAATTGTGAGAGAAGGGAAATAGTAGATTGAAGAAAAAAAACTGAATGAGAAAATTCTTTACTACACACACCATAAGAATAGGATTATTTTATTTATATGAATTCAACATATACAAAACCAAATTACTTTTCAGAAACATTTTTTAATACAGATATAAACCAAATAATTTTTCATTTATATGAATAAATCAATTTTAGAAGAAAATTCTTAACTACGCAAAATCAAAAGAATAGGATTCTATTATGTTTTTTAAAACTATCTTTATGTGAATAGTTTTTAACACATACATCACAAGAAAAGGGGCTTTTAATTTCTATGAGTTCGAAAATGCACATTTAAACTACTTTTACGAGAAAAAAGTTTCTGGCATACATCACAAGAATAGGGCTTTTCACTTGTGTGAATTCCATAATGCCGACTTAAATGACTCTTATCAGAAAAATTCTTATTGCATATATCACAAGAAAAGGGTTTTTCATTTGTATGAGTTCGAAAATGCACATTTAAACTATCCTTACGTGAAAAAACTTTATGGCATACATCACAAGAAAAGGGCTTCTCATTTGTATGAGTTCGAAGATGCACATTTAAATGAGCCTTCTGAGAAAAATCTGTATGGCATACATCACAAGAAAAGGGCTTCTCATTTGTATGAGTTCGAAAATGCACATATAAACTACTTTTACGAGAAAAAACTTTATGGCATACATCACAAGAAAAGGGCTTTTCATTTGTATGAGTTTGATAATGATAATTTAAATGACTTTTCTGAGAAAAACCTTTATTGCATGTATCGCAAGAAAGTGGCTTTTCATTTGTATGAATACGATAATGTGTAGTTAAACTTCCTCTCTGAGAAAATTCTTTTCCACATACATCACAAGAATGGGGCTTTTCATTTGTATGAGTTCGATAATGAACATTAAAATTGCTTTTATTAGAAAAATCTTTATAGCATATATCACAAGAAAAGGGCTTGTCTTTTGTATGAGTTCGAAAATGCACATTTAAACTACTCTTATGAGAAAAAACTTTATGGCATACATCACAAGAATAGGGCTTTTCATTTGTGTGAATTCGATAATGCCGACTTAAACCATCTTTCTGAGAGAAATCTTTATGGTATACATCACAAGAATGGGGATTTCCATTTGTATGAGTTCGATAATGTACATCTAAACTACTTGTACAAGAAAACTCTTTATGGCTTATATCACAAGAATATGGTTTTACTTTTGTATGAGTGTGATAATGTTTTTTTAAAAGACGTTTGTCATAGAATTTCTGACTACAGACATTACATGTGAAATATTTGTTATTCTTTTCATTTATATCTTCGACATTTTTATAAGTTACAACTGTTCCCAAACACGGATCACTCCTCAAATGTGTTTCATTCGTCGTGATATACGTCTCCATCCTGTATATTCTGCATTGGTGTTTTTCTTTAAGAAAATGAGCTGCAGTTCAATCAAAGAAATTTATCTAATTGCAGTGTTTTGCTTTATTTGAAGAAATTCCTTTTTTCTGTTGCATCCCGAGATCCTAGAAGTGACCTGGTGAAGAAAATGATATTTTTTACCACCTGAAATATAAAAAGCAATTTGCATGCAAATGATAATTTTAAAAATAATTTTAAAAAAATTCTAAAACGGTGTATTGTCTTCTTGACTCAGTGACGTAGCGGAGTGGGCACAAGGGGTGTAGATGTCCGGTTGCCAGTGTTTTGAGGCGTTATGGAGTCAAAACGTTACTGTGTGTACAATTTTATTACAATTTAAGTTATAAAGATCATTTTGTATGTTAATGACTTTTTATTGAAAAAATGAAAGCTGAGTACTGTCTTCTTGACTCAGTGACGTAACCACCAGAGAGTAAGTAGGTGTAGATGCCCCAGGCGCCAGTTTTATGAGGTTGCCATGGTGTCAAAACATTACTGTGTTAATGGCATCAAAAAAAATTATGAGGTGTCGAAAAAATAATTCCATGCCCAGGGCATCATTTGCACCTGTCAAGTCACTGATGATGATTGGGGTAAAAAAAAATCATGTTCCCCGGGTGCCACTTACCTTCGCGACGCCACTGTCGTGTCTTGCGACTCTTTATAAAGTTATGTTTTCAATGATACTAGTCAGAATGATTTTTTCTCTTATTTCCAAAATTAAAATAATTATTAGCTATATTTATGATAACTTCCACAGAAATAACGGTATCTAATAGTTTCAATGATTAAAGTCACATAGTACATAAAATGCAATAATGAATTATTTATAAATTTTTCTTCATAGAGATTGCCAGCACTATTAAAAGATCTTTAAAATTGTATCTACATTATACAGAGAACAAAATTATGCACAAGATTATTATAATTAAAGATATTATTATCATGCACTGTACTGGAAAAACAAATCTTTAATTACAAGTATTTTACTTGAGGGCAAAACTTTACCAGGAGAAACTGTACCTGTGGACGAAACGTAATTTCCCAATAAAATATTGGCTATGAAATATTCTTTCATTAATTATGATCCTATGTAATCAAGATTAATTTTATTACTGTAAAACAGTGTAACTTTGCACCGATTTTCATGACTTCCGACAGAATTTCAAGATTATTTACATGCATTTCTCTATAAGAATGGCTTTTCTCATTTTTACCTCATTAAGGGATTATAGAGAAATGTTTTGCAGCAAATTGTGAATCAGATATTGATTTAATAAATATGATTTTTCGAAGTTTTGGTGCAAAGTTACGTCATAGGTGGGGATACTTTGCACTGGTAAATTTTTTTCAGTTAATAACAAAAACAAATGATCTGGATGCTATTCTAGATATATTTATTGTAATCCTGGGTGGAAATATACAAGAAAAATAAATTTCATAAATGCCTGATTATAATTAACAATTTTATGTCATTGCACTCGGTCAAATCAGGATGGCATTTTAGAAATCCTTTCATTCAATTATTGCTGGGTGCGTTATTAATATATAAATCTATTACTGCCACACCTTCTTAATAAGATAAATATTAAGATCTATATTATTAATGTTTAACATCCATATTATTGTCAGGACAACCGGAGTCACTGAATTAGACTACACATTAAAACGGTCTTTTCCCCTTTTTATTGGAGAAATCCAGGGGATTTTCATGTTTAGTTATATGAATTACCTTTCTTTTGTAACAAACTACTCAGTTGGAGTACCAAAAAAAAAAAGTTTCTGCCTCTTTTAAAAATATCCTAAACTTGTGAAATCGTGTTAAATCAAGCTTCTCAAGTCTCTGGAGAGAATTCCACATACTTACAAGTCCCTAACTTTCTTTTACACACCCTGGGCATATCTGAAGCTTAAGCAAACATTATTATTATTATTTAATACAAAATTAAATTAAAAAACCAACTGCGGGTTGCTGTTTATCACAAATTTCCATGGTGCAAAGAATCCGTCTTTTTCGGTTCAAAGTTATCCCAGAAGAGAAAAAAATTAATTTTAACTTAACTAACAAATATAATTGGCATTCAAAGCAAAATTTGTGTTGTGTTTATGAAAATGCTTGTAAATATTATGCACATCAAACCTAACCATTGATAAAATTTAAATCTCGTTATCAGCTTTAAGTGAAAAAGGATGGGTCAAACTCCATTTTTGCCTTCACCCCTTTCTGGTGGCCCCCCTAATTAGCCTCGTGACCGAATCTTTACTGTAATATGTGTATGATACTTGATTGAATGTCACACGATTTTCCAGAACCAATTTCGAACCACAGTTTTCGTAGCAATTGAAAATTACTAGCATTTTACAAAGTAGTCCTTAATTGATGCATGCATTTTGATTTCAAAATACAGGATCAAAAGGAACAAAGAATCAGTAAATAAACCTGTGTATTAAATCGTATATATAAAGGTAGAAATCATTAAAGAAAGCTAAAATAGACTACACTAAAAGGAATTGCACAAAATTTTGGAAAGGATACCAGAATGGGGGAGCAGAATACAAAGGGGACTTTCACTTCCCTCCAAATTTTTTTGCGACAAGAATGAGGTTAAAGATGATCCAAACAAATGTCCCTAAAATTTATGACAAATACTTCTAGATCGTTGTAAGAAGGTCATAATTATAGAACAAAGAGGGGAATATCTTCTTTCAAATAAGGAATAATGTTGTGACCCTACACATCCTAACTTCTCACAACATTAGTGATGTCTTCTAGAGTTCTTTTTTTGTGTGTGTGTCTTGTGTTTTCAGAATCTGTTTCAGTGTGAACATGATTATGATCAGCATTTGTAATGTGAGGCTCACTTGAGCCATCGAGTTTACACTGGTCACAGAGATTTATGTTTAGTAATAAAAACCAGTATCCAATCCATTGTCTCGTTTTTGAGTTTTGGTCAGAAATGACCACATCCCCTTTCACACTCTATAACAAATACATTCAATTGATTATAATTTGAAATAAGTTTGAATGAAAAGTGACTGCATTTTAGAGCCTAAATGATTCTGGAATGTAGTCAGAAACAAAACTTATTATTCTTGGAAGTGATGGTGATTTGTTGGATGCCAATGCAGCTTCATCCCAGTGTCCTTTATTGGGATAATGTATGGGAACATCAGGGGTGGGAAGATAGCATTTAATGATGGACTCATGTACAAAATGGTTCACTATATTTTCAATAAATAAAACAAATGGGAACATCTTGATCATTCTATAATTCTATATAAATTTGTGAAAATAACTGCATGACATTTATTTTTTGGAGTCTTTCACAGGGAAATAAAAATATCCAGTGCCTATTTAAATAAAATGAAAAAAATGGTGAAATTTACTAAATTTCTAATTTAAAATGGAACTGCATACAATTACGGCTGTTCCTATTAAATTAGTAAGACCAATAAAAAGTTCAAAAAATTATACATTAATCTACCTTGTTAGTAGTTAAAATCATAAAGGCCCGATAATTATTAAACAAAAGATTTAAAAAGATCAATTTATTTTAAAATTAACCTTTAAATAAAAACAAATATAAAGTGCAGATACTTGAAATATTGTTCTGAATTACAAGATACAAATGACATTCAATTCAGCAACACTTAATACTATTTGAGATAAATATAATCTTTCAAAAACTTAATTTTATATGCAACATACCATACATATTATAATCTTTTTCATAACTTATTTCAAACATTTATTTTTTAAATGCAAAATGCTACTTTCAAAAAATTAAGAAATCTCAATTTTGGGAACCACTGTTATTTTCACTAGCCAGATTCTTAAAACTGAAAATATATAATCACTATATAAAAAAAAAATGTAAATCATATACATACATAATTTAATATGCCACAGTTGCCATTCTACGTCATAGAGAAAATTATTAGTATTAATAGCACATATGTTTGATGAGGAGAAACAATGGAATGGAAATGCACACTTAACAGAATGTCGAAACAATTTTCAACAGAAATTTGAAAATAAAAAGTAATATCTGAAAATAATTTTACTCACGCTATTTTTTCTTTGTAAAGATAATCTCTCAAATATATAGCAACTGTACTACTCTCATTGTAGTTCTTTTATTTTATTTCCTTCAGCTAGAACAAAAGTAAATGATGAAATTGCTTCTCCAGGATTAAAAACATATTAAGTACAAGAAATTTGTCCATTATTATATCCAGGTCATCTGAATATGCAGAATAATATTTAAAAGCCTTGCTTAAAAAGCAAAGAAAACCAAGACAGGATGGAGAATATCAGCTATCCTAAAAAAAATGCTGTCAATTTTGCTCTCAAGCGACGTAGCCAAAAATTTTTCTTCTATATTTTATGCAGAAAGAAGAGATGAAATGAGTTATAACATTTTGAAATTGATTTTTTAAAATGAAAACGATTTGAATATTTTTCAATAACAATATAAATTTAACAAATTCAAAATTCTATCAGGAAACATAAACCTTTTCATCACTTATGAAAGCTTTATTTGTATTAAACTCTAGAAAGACAAAGTAGAAATAAAAAAAAGGATTTCAATTCTAAGAAAGTAAACACAACACATCTGGAATTATTTGTATTTATAGCTGAGAAAGAATATTTGGACATTTTTTAAATTTGTTTTTCGCATTCTAAATTTTCATTTGAAACCGCTTAAGTATGTAAAGTACATTTAAGGCTTTTTTTAATATTAAAACCTAGGTATTTTGTGGTAATATGCCAAATGTCAACATATTTAGCACATATTTAACAAATTTTTAATATTTCTGTTGCCACTTTTACAGGACAACAGAAAAAAATTCCTCGTTAATTTGAAGGGGGAAAAAAAGTAAGGACATAATCAGGATATTATTCTGACCGAAATTTTTTAATAACATATATGTGCAGAATATTTCCAATGCTTTAGAAATAAGCCAGACAGGAAAAAATTTGATAAAATACAATATGCATTTTAGTTTCTTTCTCCTGCCTCTCTGATTTTAAAATGCAGCGAATAAATAATGAAAGTAAATTTTGTAATTACTTTAAAACTGAGAAAAATTTTTTTATAAGAATGCATCAATATCTTTCTTGGCATAAATATATGAATATTCCAATTAATTAATTTTAGAAAATGGATCTACAACATGAGCTTTACAATGTGGAAATTTTTAGAAATCATACAAACAAATATTATTCACTCTTTAGAACTTAACATTAGGAAGAAAGAGCCCTAGTTCAAGAGCTTTTAGAGTTAATGCTGCACCAGTAGAATTTTTTCTTTTGCTTGCAGGCTGATGCAACTGCTGTACCAAACAATGCTTAGTCTTTCACCTTTCACTCCCAAATGGAACCCGCCTCCCCGAAGGGAAAGCCGAGACAAAACAGAAATCAATAAAAGCAAGACGGTATGTTTTACCTTTACAGACAATTCAATGTATTAAATAAGAAAATTATTTTTATTTTGAAACTACTAAGACCATCTTACTTTAATCTATACTATTAGTTCTAAGATAAAAATTTAAATTGATGCTTGGCAGAAATATTTGTTCGACGTCCTGACTCCTTAACAAACAAGTAGCAACCTGCTTCAACCGTTTCCCTGCCTATTTTATTGTTTGTTGATTTTACCTCTAATGATTCCATGATTAATACTTATACATTTTTTGTCTTAAAAACAATATAATTTTAATAGCTTATAAGTCCTTTATAATTCTGTTTCTCATTTGAAAAAGAATATTTTTGGATCTTTCTTCATGTAGCTAAGTGCAAAAGAAATCTGATGAAAGCCATACTGAAGAATCTTACTTATATCTGAAATATTTTGCTATCATTTTAAATATTACTTAATTTGGACTTTCCCATATAAGGTAAGTGCTCCAGTAGTGGGCCACTTGAATTTTTAAGTTGAAAAACAAGAAATTCCTACATTCCAATGAAATAAGAGATCTGCCTCTGGTAGACTGAAACCCTTATCAACTAAATACCAAAAGCACAGCTTTTATTTCCTGTTTAGTTAGGAGCTAGAAAATTTGTTGCTGAAGTTGGTCTCTGAGAGAAGCATTTTTAGCTTATTCTTAGTGATTTCCTTAAGAGGCAACTCTTCATTCAACTATTTTTTAGCATACATTCTATTTGTTTTTAAAATGAATTGTTATTGATATTATTTGATTATATAATGAATGTATTATAAACTATCTTTAAATTAAATAATATTGATAATTTATGGATAGTGAAGGGTGGCCCACTTTTGGATCAATGTTTTACTAAATGCTCCAGTAGTGGGCCTAGGGGGACCAGTACTGGAGCACATGCTTTCTCTCAAATAGATTGTTTTGTGATGTTTAATAAGAAGGTTATATCTTGTAAAGTCTTTTTATTTAATTAGATTTGCTTTATTTTTATCAGAACCAGTAGTAGGCCACATGGCCCACTTCTTATACACTAATGGCCCACTACTGGTACACTAATGGAACATTCTGACAACTACTCAAATAATAAATATTTTATAGTACTGTTGAGGAAAAGACTGATATTCAAGAATTAGTTGAGCTCTGTAACGAGGCAGACAATAATAACTATCACATTGCTGGACCATCGAAAAATATTCCATCACCATTTAAAAGGGCTCTTTTCTGGCTGCAGAGGGAAGATGATAAAAGAAAAAAAAAGATTTATTCAACCTAAAATATCTAGATTTAATATCCATAATGCCCCAAACAGAACTTAAAATGAAAGATCTTTAATAAAAAATTGGCTGTTAGAGAAAAAATGTAAATCTCATGTGAATAGAATCTATAAATAAAAGATTTCACCTCTATCAAGCCATTTTTTATTGCATTTTTTATACTGTATAATGTTAATGTATTGTTATTATTACTATATATAATGATTTTATTCTTTTTTCTTTGGCACAATTGACAAATCTGGGTGGCCCACTTTTGGTATGCCCACTACTGGTACATCAAAAGTTTGCTATGCCCACTTCTGGTGCATAGGAGTGATCTAAGTTTTTAATTTTAAAAAAATATATTACAATTATTTTGATATTTCAGGTGATTATTATTTTAGATAAAAGTTTGAACAACCATAAAAAAATATAGATTAGCGAAACTTCTCAAAAGTTTAGATGATAATTGAGGAAATACCCTTAAGTGGCCCACTACTGGAGCATTTACCTTAAAACAAATATATATTGGAGACATAGAATTATGCATTGAAAAAATACATCGACTCTTAAGCAACTTCTCTTTTTTCAAAAATTCCAATTGTTTCAGTATGATTAATAATTCTTAATTTAGCATGCAACTTCAAAACATTTTTTATTGATATTTATATAGAGAAAGAACAATTATACATTTCTATATATAAATAATACATTCAATATAATATGTATAAGGGCCACAATACACATGGGTCGTTTTCGAAAAGTTTGGGAAAAATTGTCCGTTCTCTTCTAGGTCTTATAACTGTTTTAAGATTTAATGAAACTGAAAATGCATTGGCACTCTTATTCATATAACTATTTTCAACATAGTGTTTCAAAATTTTAACTTCCTCAAGGATCTTAACACTAATAAAAAAATAAAGAAAAGCAGGAAAAATGAGATTTTTTGCTGTCCATACTCCATTTTTTTCTATAACAGTATATGGGTCGTTTTCCAAATGTTTGGGAAAACAGCAATTTAAAATTTTAAAAATGATCAAAAGTTCAATTTTTTTATGCTAGAGGCTTTAAGATAGTTCCTTTTTTAGGATACAAATTATATTTCAGCTTAAAGTTTTTTACAACCACAGATATTTAGCTTGAAAAGTGAAGATTTAGTATTATGAGTGTTACTGGACAACATGACTACTTTTCTGAAATCACAAAACTGTTTATTTTCCCAAAAATTGTAAATTTTACTAGTAAATATGTCACAAACAGAAAAAGGGGATTTTATTAATTTTTAATAAAAATTGTAAATATTCAGTGTCATGAGTGTTACTTTATAAATATTTTCACTCTCAATTGTTATTGTAAATTATTTGTGAAAATCACTTCTGGGGATTATAGTAGTGATAATGTTTAATTTATAAAAGTATTTTTTAAATTCTAGGGAATTTACAATAGATTTAAAATTATTTCATTGAATTTTAAAGTTTTTTTATTAGGTAACCACTCATGCCTAATAGTAACACTCCAGACAAGATTGTGGGTAAGAAAATATAGCACACACTATGCTTTTTCGAATACATCAATTGAATAAGGGAAATGGTATAATACTCTGTTCCCTTTGATCGGGATTAGGAAAAACACTAATTATTGATGAGAATCTACATATGAAATGTCTTCCTCCATAAATCGACACAGCTGGCAATTTTCATCTGTTGCTCTAAAATAAACTACCTTTAGCTCCCCCATCTTCAGCATCATATCTTGGTGACAAACTCCAACATATTGATAATGACTTTTACTTCAGTTATCTCCAAAAACATTTACAAGTATATAAGCACCAGGTTGAACTAGAAGCTTATCTTTAGCATCACAGCCATTAGGTCCTGGATTGTTACTCAAATCAACAGAAGACATCGAAGTGTCATCAGATTCACTGCTGTAGATTTTTTTTCTTAGATCTCTTTTGCTTGCTCTCTTTCAATTTAGTTTCTTTCTGGACAACCTTTGTCAATGGTGTGAAACATGTGCAAATTTTTTTTTTTTACAGAAACATGAAACATCACAGTAAAGAAATTCCTCAGGTTTTATTCATACAACCTGATGAACAGAATGTGTACCTTTAACTGTTTTGAAATTGGGTGGTACATTCTGAAAATAATCACAAACCTTCTCTTCAGGTACAAAGAATAGTTTTATCTTCAAACCTTGATCTCATAACACATAAAACAATGCTTCAGCATCAGGCATATCGGCACCATATGCAACAGCTTGATCTGCACATCTTTTTAATGTTGCCCCAATGCCATCTGCAACTCCTTTTCTATGGCCAGATTCAAAGAATGACCATGTATGTCTCCCATACATTATTCAGATGTAAATTTTAACAACTATATATTTAAATCTTAAAAAAGCATGATTTGTTACTTTTGTTTTTAGAATATATTTAAATTCCATGGACATAGATCAAACACAATTTCATCATGATTGTTACTTTTAAAAAGGTCACACTCATGACAAAACTATAGTTCATTGTTTTTTAAATAGAAATATTCATTATAAATGTACCCTGTTAGGCTTAGTAAAAAAAGTAATTCCTGAATCAGTTACACATCAAAAATATTATTTTATCTGATAATTATCTGTAAAAAATAAAATAACACTCATGATGATGAATAAAAATACTCTCTATTCTATGGACATGGATTGGCAATATTTCTTACAATATTCTTTAAACTTCTTCAAAATCAAATGCAAAGTGTTCTACAAGGTGGAAGTAGTAAAACACAAACAAAAATAACTTATATATAGTGGTGCTACCTACTGTGAATAAACTAAACAAAAAAGTAACACTCATGATGCATCTCAAGGACAAGACACTTAAAGCCAACTTTATATATTCAAATAAGGTTTTTGTTTGTTTCATACAATTTTTTGTTAGATAATTTGTTGCATAATATGTCAATCTAATTTATTTATATGAATAATCTAAATTACTTTAAAAAATATGTATATTTAACATACATGGTATAAAATATGTAGTGTATATGGGGCATTTATAACTTACATTATTTTTTATTACATCAGCGAGATAAAAAATAATTTTTTAAAACTTCAACATGGTAATTTGTATTGATTGTTCATTTTTTCCCCCCGTCTTCAATACAAAACACAAAATGGCAATGTGACATACAGAGACAAGAGAAGTTTTAAGACAACAAAAAAGTTCTATTTAAAACTTCTATAATAAAATTTTTTCAGAAGTTTGTGTGCACTTAAAAAACTGGATCAAATCAAATACTGAACTATCTTGTAGATCTCTTTAATTAACTGTTCTATAATTTAACATTGTATGGAAAATTTCATAGTGAAGTTTCCAGTACAAATATATATGATAAGGATGGAGAAATGTTACTCATACACAACTCTTGACTATAAAATCACATCAAGTCACCTACATTTAACGTAATAAATCCTCTGTACACAAGAACTCCGTGAAATGAAGTTCAATTTAAAAATCACCAAAATGCATTAACATAGAAAATATATGTTGTGTCATTACTTAATTTTTGAAGTAATTAAAGAAAATAAGTGAAATTCTATACACTTGAGAAGAAAATAAAACCATTTAATAGCTAATGTGTTGAAACAAAGGAATATATTAAAAAGGGGGGAGATAAGCATCAAAACCTATTTGTATTGGTACTCTAAACAAAAAATCAAGAATAATTTAGTAAGAGGATATTTTTTTTTTAATGTTAAACACAGAGGCAGCTCCTGGATAAGGACTGCGAAACTATAGCACCTCCCAACTTTTTCAAAGCATAAAGCTAATAATTTATTTATCTGGTTTTGGATCATTCCATGAAAATAGTTACCTTTTACACCTAAATAAAATTTCACTGTAACTACAATTATGATACAGCATTTTTTTCAGTGAAATTTCTAGTTTCTAGATCTGCCAACAGAATTTTCCCAATAGTGGCTGGCTTGAATTTTGTTTCAGAAAGAACACACGGCTGTATTTGAGTGTTTTTAATCCTATTTTTTCTACTTAGCTCACAACTTATTTTATAAAGTCATTTTCATTTTTCCTGTACAATGAATACATTTTTTGGAAGATTGTACAGCTAGCCACCTGTCAAGTAGACAATTTCTGAATATCTTAAGAGGTGATTAAATTTTTCTCAACAAATTTTTACTTAATTCTTCTTTGTTACGTTAGTCACAAAATTCTTAATTTTCTCTCTTAAATTACAGAGTACTTTTAGAATTTTTATTTTGTGAATTTTCTTAACTTGTTAGCTAACTTATATAAATCATTTAAAAATTTTAATGCAGTTGTGTTCATTAATGATTTAGAGCAGTGACTAACGTAACTTATCAAATGTGACTAACGTAACAAGTATTGTTGTTATGTTAGTCACATTATTTTTGACTCTAAAATAACTTCCTCCTTTTAAAATTTCAAAAAGTATTGCTAACATATTTTTAAAAATTAAAGAGTCACTTTTTTTTTTTTTATCAGAAATCAAAATGGCGGGACCAAACACACCAGAAAGAAAAAGGAAGAGCCGTGCTGGACAAAGTGAAGCAAAAAAGCTTGAAGATAAAATAAAAGCCAAAAATGGAATGAGAGCTTTAAGACAAAGAGAAAGGGATAAGGAACTGGAAAAAAAGGAAACTGAAGCAGCAAAACTGAGAATGTGAAAGATGAGAGCGAAAACAAAAATGAGAGCCTGCTATGAGCCAACAGCTGACTTTTAGAGCATATTTATCACTGCAAGCATTAGGAAAAGCAGTAAGAAAAGTTAAGAAGTCTTTGCCTTCTAGTCCAAGGAAAGAGCAAGCAGTTGGAGAAATTAGCTTCACACATAGGACTTTTAATTCCATCTACTAAACCTCAGAAGAAGAATGGCCCGAGTGTGTGAAAGCTTTTTACTATCTAGATGATGTATCAAGACAGCTTCCTGGAAAAAAAGATGTAAAGTCCATTCGAAACATAGAGACCAATAAAAAAGCACTTTTGCAGAAACGTCTGTTAATGCACAACTTAAAAGATGCATTTCAGTTATTTAAAATTGATAATCCTAATATTGAAATTGGTCTCAAAATTTTGTGAACTTCGTCCCTCAGAAGTTGAGACTGTGGGATGTAAAGATCAAAGTATGCAGCTGCCCATATTGCGAGAATTTTGCTTTCCTTTTAAAAATGAGCAAACGGAAAAGAAATAATATTAAAACTGCCAATGACTTAATCAAGATAATTGTTTGTAACAAATATAATGCTGATTGCATTGGTCAGATGGTGCATCAGCACATTTTAAAAATCAATATACAGTAAATTCTCAATTATCCGGCATTCAAGTATCTGGAAAGCTCAACTAACCGGAAAAATTAGAAAATGAGTTTTCTAAAAATTTATCCATGTGCCAAAATTTAGCACATGCGTGCCCATGCCGACAATTTATTCCTTGAATGAAACGTCCGCTCCACACGGAGGGGAAAAAAAAGCAATATTCAATACTGCAACGTATAGACTTATTTTATGGAAGGGGGTTCAAAAGCAAAAGTGAGACCCAAAAAATAAGAGGTCCTCATCTTTCGCCGAAAAGTGAAATCGACAACAAAAAAAAAAGGTAAAAGGACAGAATTGGTAAGAAATAAAAAGCTCATGGGGTGTTACTCCAGATTGGTAAGTCTCTTTCTTTTCCTTTATTTATTTACTCTCCGAATACTAGCAGATGTTGATTCCGATTACGTAATATCACGTGCGGGAGAATTGGAGGCGCTCATATTGCGCAATAACCCTTGCGATTTTTTATAAAGATAATTAGTTTTCTTATTCAATCTGGGATTCGTTTATGATAACTTAAAAGAGTTATTATGCTTGCCGAGTAGAATATTTTTCAGTTTCGTCAGCAGTTTTTACAATCTCTATATTTATGGTAAAAATTCGGCTACAGATCATACCTTTTTTTAAAAAAATCATCAATGCTAAATTAAAATCTTCATAACATGTATTGTAAATACAATGTTATGATAATACAGAAGTATTCTTAAAAATTATATTTTATGCACATTTCAAAATGACAAAGTCAAATTATTTGGCTGAAAATACATATATATAAAAAAGGCTACAATCTACCTCCCTCCCTAATTTTTCCCATCACACTCAACTATCCGGACTTTTCAGGTATCTGGAAATCGGCATTTCCTGAGCATGCCGGTTAGTTAAGCTTTTACTGTAGCATATCATTGCTGTTTTCTAATGCAATATTTTGCGAGTGGAGCTTCACTGCTTCATACCATGGAAAAGGGCATCATGATGGCATTGGTGCAGTTTTGAAGCATCATGTATGGAAGAAGATGCTGCAAGGACAAACCATCATCAAAAGTGTCATCGAGTTTTTCAAAGTGGATGCAGCAGACATAAATATAAAATGCCTTTTTGTAGAGGATAAAGAAATTCTGATTGAACTGGCTGCAATCGAGAAAGGTTTCGAATCAATTAATGAGCTCAAAGGCATACAGTCTTGCTACTGTATAAAAAAAGCAGGCTCTTCAAGTGTTAACATGTTTTTAAACACTGGAGATGATATTCCTTTCAAAACTAAAGTCTGTATCCTGGAATCAAAAGTCAATGGTTTCTCAAAAAGTAATGTAACTTTCATAGAGTTAGAGAAATATTTCAGTGGCTATTATGATGACAACTGGTATATAGGATGAGTAACAGAATACAATGCAAATTCAGAAATGTCCAAAATAAAATTTTTGCAAGAAACTGACTTAGGCTTCAAGTGACCAAGTGTTGATAATGTGCAAATAGTCCAGAAAAAATTCATTTTGTCAGGACCTATTGAACTAAGTGAAAACCAGGCCATTTTACATCAAATATGAAACTAGAAGATACATTATTGCCCTCTACAAAAAATTTAAGAAAGGACTCCATTTGTATTAAAATTGCTTTGTATTAACTCTTCATTTTTAAACACTTTATTGATGATGATCCAACTGTTACGTTAGTCACACCATTGAAATAATAAAAATATCAATAAATAATGATTGTTGATTATTAATCAATCCAAAATTGTTCTTGCTACAAACTTAACATTCCTATGTATTACTATAATTATAGATTTTTTTATTATCAAAATTCAGAAAAATCTAGTGCTAAAGCCAAGCTATCTTTTATGTGGTAACTAAATTATTACGTTAGTCACAAAGCTAAAAATTTTATTTAATTTGGATAAATCATTATCTTTTACAATAATTTCTGCATGGATATATTATACTTACTAGTATTACATAAAATATAAGGATAAAAGGTTTCAACAGAGATTATTTAAGAGCATTTTATCATAGTATAGCTTGTTAAAATCTTTCAAAAGTTACGTTAGTCACAATGGAATGACCCTTTTGAATGTAGTACCTAAATCCCTTAATCCAATCAATCTATCTAAATCCATCTTTCGATGCTTTCCTCCTTCAGCCGAAAAGCAGGAAAAACAAAGGTTATGCGACTGAATTTTCCCTATCTTCTGAGGATCAGAGAAGTTTTATCCCTTCTGAATTCCGTTTGTCCCCATTTCCTTATGCTTGAGCATACACACTACAATGCAATTTCAATCTGTCATTTTTCATAATGAGGAATTTAAGTAAGAAGGGAACTGAAAGAACCACAGAACCAGTGCTGGGAAAACCATATTTTAAATGTTTTTTTGAATGCATACATGCCAACATTGGAAAGGTGGCTGTCCATACCAAAGGTCTGTGAGGATGGCAGATGAACACGCGTACTCATAGATGGGAACAGATTTGTGTAAAAATTTTGAATTTATGATTATTTGTATATTTTAAGATATCATATTTCTATTTTTTAAAAAATCGTATCTGGATAAATAATACAAGAATATTTATATCACTATTATTAGAAGAATTAGAAATAATTATATAACATTTTTCAAAAACATGAAATGTGTAAAAAAAAATACTATGTTATAATTCAAGAAAACTGTGCACTTCACAAGCATGCATTGCACAAGATACAGATTAATACTTAATATTAATAATATAATGAATAAATATCTTCTGAAATTTATTTACATTTTCAAAGATATCTTATGTTATAGTAAAGAGTAAAATTAATAAATTTGCTAGGAATGATTTCTAACACCATCCAGATTTAATGTCTAAGAATAAAACATTTTCAAAAGTTAATGCCTTAAGATTAAAAAAATTAAACATAATACTGGAAGAGGAAAAAAGAGTAAATGTTATTCCAGGCATATATAAAAAGTGCACTTGATTGAAAATACGACTGTGCACAAGGGGGAAAACTTGTTTCCGTAGAAATTTTAATCCTGTCCACAGTTTGCGGAGATTTTCGATAAAATCCATACTAACTATGGAGAATCTGTAGCAGTTGGCATGTATGTAAATGCAGAAAAGTGTTTCGTGACATGAAATTTGAAAATAAATAACTGAAGTGAAGAAATAATTAATAAAATAAATTATTTATTTAGAAATTATTGTAGATAAATTTGAATTATATTTTTTGAATTTAAAATTATTTTGTCAACAGATTTTACTTACAAATGTTGAAAGGTCTAAAAGCAGGTGCTTGCAGAACTTTAATATAATTTAACCAATAATATTATAAATGAACCAAGTACTAAATTAATCTGTATGATTCTATTTAAAGTTGTAAAGAAGAAATTCTGACTTGGGGGGGGGGGGAAATGCAGACAGATTCAAGGAACACAGCATCTTTAAGAATGTCAAATAGAGAGGTTCTACTGCCGCATGTTGTTATCCACTCAGAATGTAGGAAATTTGAACAGAGGCATAGCGACCAAGGAGTATAAATTTCACCTTTCATCACTCCTTGGGGGAATAATGGGGAGAAAACATTGATGTGTACTTGTAACTTTATAATGTGAAACATGATGAAAAGGTAAAAAGATAATAGCATGCCCGAGCACATGATCATAGAGGGAGAATCGTCACTTGCCCATGTCATTACTAGGGTAAAAAGGCCATATTTTGCCCTGTGCCACTTACTCATCCTATAAAACTGAGTTTAAAATAATTTAACTTCTTAAAGAGAACAAGTAAATGCAATCACATTGAAAAGCATCCCAGCACACTTATAGATAGATATAATACCATAAATTAATAATTTTCTTTCTTTCTCGGATTCATAGAATACAAAAAGAAAATATTGTCAAAATGTTGGACCTCGAGATTTTGAGGAATCTGCATGTTTTAGAGCTCCTGGAATTGGCTCCTCTCTACCCTTTCCCACCTAAAAAAATTGGAATTATGTCCATCTGTATATGAACTAGTTAATTCAAAAAACAAAACAGATAGAGGAATGAAATTTGCTACGAGGTCGTTAACACTAAAATTGTGAAATGTGGATGAAATCCATCAAAGGCAATTTTATCTGTCTGTCCGTGAGCATCTCTGGGAGGGTTCACAGTCATACGAATAAAGTAAAAAGTTTTTGGTTTTTATGCTCAAAACAAAACTGAATTTCTTATGAATTAACCTAACGAAATGAAATAAAACTAGATTGTCCTTAAGTATTTTTATTAATGCCTATAAATAATATCTTTATCCCTGCATATATATTTATTTCAATTTACAACGAATTTTTTTAATGTTCAGACACAAATGCCTACATCCGTATATGGCAGTAAGGTGCCAAAATGGTGGTGATTAATCCTTATTATAATGAAAGTAAGGTGACAAGTTTGTTACCAAGAGTAGGGGATCCAAAGACGGGAGAGGCAACGGACAGCGCACCCTAAACTTTAGTTTTACCCATTAGAAAAACAAACATGGAATTTAAACGCAATATGGGTAAAGAATTTCACATCACAACACTCATGTGGTTATACCGGATAATTTCTAACTAACAAAACAATCATGGAAACAACTATAATTATCCGCTGCTTTACAAATACTTAGTTTTTAATAATTTATCACAACAAATAAACATGAAATAATTATAAAACAATACGAAAATATAAACTTACTCTTAAATAAAAACACAGCTTTGTTCCACAATTTCACCAGCTTTACTTCTGATTTTATGTTGCTTGAGCACAACGGCTTTGCCAGTTATCTAAAATCAATTTCATTGTTTTACGTTTTGGAAAAATATTTTTTAAAATTGTGAAAGTTGAAGAAAACAAAATTATCATTCGAATCCTTATATTTCAATAACCTATTTTTTATATTAGAATCAAAGTGGTTGAATTCAAAGAATTTATCTTAAAGAATATTCGATTCTTGTAAAATCGAGAACCGCGAGCTTAACTTACCGGTCTATTCTGGTACCCCCGGTTGGGTTGGGGACGTCACTTTTTCCGCACGCACAGTGGTCCAGTTTCGGTTTGTAGCGCGACAAAAATCGAAATTTCGAGGTCCGGAAATGGGTTTATTTTCTATGGGGGTAGGTAGAGAACCGTTTGGAACCCTGAAAGCCATAATTGTTTTTGTATAAACATGTAGTCTTGGTAGGTTTTACGGAGGTTAAAGTTGAAGAATGTCTTTCGAACACTTGAGTCGCGTTTCAGTGAGCCCTCGGATTCCGTTCTGTAAAGTCCTACATTGCTCTTTATCTGTCTAATTTTAGATTTTTCATGATGTTGGATCCCAGGACAAGTAAACGAAACCGTTTTTAACACATCATTTTATTATTTTTCATATTTTTATACTATATTTTTAAAGGCCCTTTTTTTCACTAAATTTTCAAGTTTAAAGTGAATTTAAAAAATTTGCACACCTTGAGACTACCTTAAATCATTTTTGCACTCTATCTTCTATAAAATGTCTAAAAATTAGCCCCGATAAACCCCGACTTTTTCATTTATTTTATTTTTTAATGTCATCTATGTCAGTGAAAAATTTTCACTTTTCCTTCAATGGCGCAAAAATAAGTATCTGGGTAAAAAAAACCTGTTTAAAAACTAAGTTAGCCTAGTTCTAGCCTAGATGTTAATTGTTAAAAATTCAATCGACATTAATTCGAAAATTTTATTGAAAAATTTTTGAATTTAAGGGGGCGGATACTCAATCTAAAATACATTTTAACTTTTTAAGAAATAAACGCTGGATGGTTTCAAA
>BGPR01006593.1:54121-73298 GCA_013235015.1 Araneus ventricosus | reverse complement strand
TGCAATTAGGGGACTAACTCAAAAATTCTATTAGCAATGTTAGCGCATAGCGTATTGGGGGATATGTTTTTATTACGGTTCTCATAAACATATATAACATTTGTAGTTTCTATTTTTTCATTTCTTTTAAGTTTTGGTGTTATATACAGTTAATACACCTGATAGGTAGTAGCGTCATGCGATGAAACAACCAATAGAATGGGTGTAATTATGCAATTAGGGGACTAACTCAAAAATTCTATTAGCAATGTTAGCGCACAGCATATGGGGGGAGTATGTTTTTATTACTGTTCTCATAAACATGTATAACATTTGTAGTTTATATTTTTTCATTTGTTTAAGTTTCAGTGTTATATACAACTAACACACCTGATAAGTAATAGCGCCATGCGATGAAACAAGCAATAGAATGGATGTAATTATGCAATTAGGGGACTAACTCCAAAATGCTATTTTTGACATGTAGCGAGTTTTATAAGATATTACGGAAAATTTCACAGTCGTATTTTACCAAAATTAATAACAAGATATTACCAAAAACCTTAATTAATAAATAATTACGAAATTTAATTACCATAATTAATAACAAGATGTTACAGAAAATTTCACAGCCATATTTTACCAAAATTAATCACTGTTACTGTAAGAGTAATCTGTTGCGCTAAGTACTGAAATTGAGCCCATTTTCCAAGGGAATTCCCATTTTCAGACTTTCGAATAACAACAACTAAATCCACAAGATGTCAATTGGTTTTCAGTTTGCAAGACTGCTTCTTAACATTTTGACCAGCATATTGAATGATAAAGGAAATAATTTGAATCAAACTATATTTTATCATGTACACTCTATTTACTTGGTTTGAAGGTAATAATAATTTGTTAAGGTATCCGAACACGTTCGGAGCACTTTTTTCTAAAATAGTGAAATAGAAACACCAAAATATGTTTTTTAGATTCGAATTTAATAAAGATTAATATTAGAGCATGATTTTTGAGTATAAATTATTATAAATTTACAAAAATCCTGAATTTCTGCTGCTTTTTAGAGGAAATTCCCCAAAACTTCAAACATGCTAGAGGTCAAATTTTTGTAATAATTCAAATAAAACTAATACTAAACTAAACTACATACTATGGACTAGTACTTGTACTAGAATCTTAACATTCTTTGTATAAATGAAAATTTTAGAGCTAATCGAACAATCATTATAAGATTTTCAGAAAATTTTTCATGTCATTTTTGAGATAAAAGACCATAATTAAAAAATATTGTTACAATATACATTATTCTAGTACATTCACTACACTGCAAAAAAAAATCCCGTAAAATTTACGGTTTTAAACTGGCAGCTGGGTTGGTTGTGCGAAACCGTAAAAGTTACGAAGTAAATCCGTAGTCACAACGGTTTTTTACCGTATGAAATTAAGTTTCTCCGTAAAAATTAAGTCATCGAAGTAAGTGACGTCATCGACTGAGTTGAGTTGTTTTTCTCCTTCTGTTCAAGTTGAGTTGAAATGTGCTGATGTGTATTATCAATTAGGAATATTAATTGATCTAGGATTAATTAGTAACTTCAATTAGTTTAGTTAATATAATTTTTAATTGAACTTACTTGGGCGATTTCGATGCAAGATGGTGACAAAACTTCTAACTCCTCCGAGCCGGGGATCGAAACCGCGTTCATAGAAATACAAGGCAGTCGCTCTAACCACTAGACCACCGGAGACTTCACAAATTAAAGTAAAAATAATCTATTTGAGTTTTAAAGTCACTATAGCTCTAGTGGCGTCACCTAGTAGTGTAAAAATCAACTATTGCCAGAACACGTGTTTTAAGGTTACGGAGATGGAACCCTATTGAAAACATGAAATGTGAATCCAATAAAATTACATTTAAGTAAAGTGAAATTATCTTTCTGTCCGATAACTTTCCCTTTTCTTAAATGTACGGTACCCTTTTCTTAAATGTACGGTAATGTACGGTATTGCTTTCCGCAATACCGTATGAAGAAAAATAGAATTTGCACTGACGGTTTAAACCGTTTATGGCTGGAGCGGAAAACGGTGAAAAACCGTTTTGTCAACAAAACAGCTTTAAACCGTCAAATATACGGAAAAAGTCCGAGAAAAAAACGGATATTTTTTACAGTGTAGAGACACATTTGTAGAAAGTGTTCACAAAATTTCAGAACAATCGAATGACAATATCTTGAGTTATCATGTTTGAAGTGTGAAAATTATGCATAACATCTAGTTTTAAGAAAAATCAAATTTTAGTTTTGCCACGCGCTTAAATTAAGTATCAAAACTTGAAAAAATTTCCTATAAAAATATACTAACATCATATTAACTTTAAAAAATGCAGTTTAAAAGAATTTTTGACAGGATTCTGTCCTTTAAATGACAACTTACGGTTAATTAAACGCCCACTTCCGGCTTTCGGTTTGTTTTAAAACAATTAATATCTCATCTTCTAATTAACGTACAGACAAAAGTAAATATGCTTTAGGAAGGTAAATGAATGAACTATCCAAATCGTCGAAAATTAAAAAATGGGAATTTTGGCCGAAAATCGACTTTTCAACGTGCTCGGATACCTAATCATTGTATTAGAAAGATTAATCAGTTGCAATAACGAGTTTGCAAGCATGTGTTGTAACATTGTTTTATTATAAATTAATTTAATTATGAACTTTACGCAGCTCCCCAGCTGAATAAAAAGTCGTAAAGTTTATTCATTGTGTGTGCTTTCACACTGCCCTATTTTAACCAACTTTCCATACGCTTCTTTGCCCTTTAAAAACATTCATCTTGAGTGCAGGTTTTCGCTAAATTAAGTTTAAGTCTACCTCTTATATATATAACGCTGAGGAAGACAAAATATTTCGCATAATAGAATTCTGGACGGTTATGTGCAGAATTTAATCCCGTTATTAAAACTGAATAATGGGTAAGTGCTTTATGAAATCGCTTCGTTCAGTTTGAAAAGGAGAGTTTAATATTAGAGCTTTCCGGCTCGTGCGATATTACTTCATGTATAATTGAATATTATCAATTAAATACTTGTGCAACTGCGCAATTTGAAAAACAGTTGGCCTTAAATTATTTTGATAAAAATAATTAATATTTTATTCATATTTTATATTTATTCATGATATAAACATATACTTTTGATTTTTACATAACGGTTCAAACGTAAAACTTTCAAATGAATTCTGATTTATCACCAGCCTTTCATGTTCTCTGGTATGCACGAAGATTTTTAAATAGATTCTTGACACTAATATACGTAGGTGGTTCAAAAAGTATGGTAACAAGAGCTGTCAAGGGTGTACAAATTCCCCGTGCGAATTAAATTCCATAACTAAACAGAATAGACGATCACATCATTCAAATGCCACCGGTAGATGGAGCTAGTTATGCCGCAGAGCTCTGAAATCTGTTAGAAGATGGCGGCGTTGACAGATACATGTTCGGCGAATGAAGTAGGATGTGTAATAAATAAGGCACGCGAATGGGATTATCTATCCATCATTTAATGTGATATCAGGCGGAATGTGTTACTTTATCGTACCACATTGTTACAGGGCACGAAACGTGGGTGCGTCATGTGACACGTGAGACGAAGAAAGCATCAATGTCATGGAGACACACCTCGTCTCCCCTCCCATAAGAAGTTCAAAACAGTGCCACCCACAAAGAAATTTATGGCCATAGTCTTTTGGTACCACCAGGGTTTGCTGCTGGTTGATTTTCATACACATGGAGTGAACGTGAAAGCTGCCATTTATTGTGTCACGCTGTACCGGTTCCACAAGGAAATTCGCAGGCAACGGCCGGGACTGCTCTCGAAAGGTGAGCTGTTATTGCACGACAATGCCCGACCGCATCCGGCTTCGGTTGCACGTGACTTGGTACAGCGTTTCCGGTGGTATGTTTTGGAACACCGTCACTACAGCCCGGATCTCGCGCCAAGTGATTTTCATCTCTTTGAGCCGTTGAATAAGTACCTGATAGGTCGCCATTTCAGAACTGATGCCGAAGTTCAGGAAGCTGTCGTTAAGTGAATCCGCGACCTGCACCCCGATTTCTTCTGTACCGGTTGCGATAGATTGCTTTACTGATGGTACAAATGATTCAATAACCATGGTGAATGTGGGGAAAAGTAGTATGTGCCAGTGCCTTTCTACCTTTGATACCTATCTCTTTGATTTCGTGAATAAACCTTTTCTCTCAAAGGACTTGTTACCTTACTTTTTGAAGCACCTACGTTTATGAGGAATGTGTTTTACATTACCATCAGTTACCTGAAATTGCCGTGCAAAATTACTACGCAATAATTGTGGTGTTACTTTTAAAATCCCTTTGGGTTTGTGTCGAAGTAAATGAAGGAATAATTTCTTATCAGCTCAATTAGTTATTATCCCTTCATTTACTTCGACACAAACCCAAAGGGATTGTAAAAATAAATCCCATCGGGGGCACCGCGAGTTCACGGATGAAAGGCTGCCTTATAAGTAAGCAGGTTCTCGCCTGCCTGATGGTACAATGATGGTGGTGTGGCTCTTTGCGCCCATCTCCGAAGACAGTCGTACCCTGGTAGAACGGGGGGGGTCGCCGCATAAAACGCTCGTAATGGGGGTTGTAATGCTGAGACCTCAATGCCTGGCTATACTGTCGTGGAGGCCGGTCTTTTATGTTGACCCGGATGCCATACAGGGCTGAGTGATGACTTTTGTGATTATCAGCTTAATTATATGAAGAATCACAAGAGTACAATCTTTTCAACTGATCGTTAAGTGTTGTTAGGATTAACAATGGATTGCGGACTCTCTTTTCTCTCGGTATCATTAGTCTATCATCACCTTCCGCGAGTTATATTAGAGGCTGTTAGACTAAATACATTAAAACTTCGATTAACGTCAGTTTCTGTTGCGCGCCATCGTCTAAAAACATAGATTTATAGTATTGCAGTACATTTCTGTACATTACTACTCTTATATTGAAGTTTATATTGAGCATTTTGTCAAAATAAATACAATACGTGGCTATTATTCAGTTTTAAAGGATTTTATTTCACTTTCGTCCCAACCCGGCAGTGAAATCACGTTACTGTATATTCAGGGTGCCCACTAAAGTCCCTTACCACCCTTTTAACTACCGAATGGCTGCAGCTGTCTTCATAAAAGTGGTGTTTAGGCATGGTAAAGTGACTATGCACTACTGGATGAAACCACTTACAGCGCCACCTGGTGGAAAACGGTGGCGTTGGCGTTATTATCTCTAAAACGGTACGAGATAGAGGAAAAAGTGAATTACAAAGTCGTAGAGCATTATCGATTTAGTACAAAAGACACCTTATGGATGTAAAGGCTTAGAACAGAAGAGTATTTGTTTGTTCACGATTTTCTACACTGACACGTGACAAAACATTCTTAGAAAGAACAAAGAAACAACTAGTTATCACTAATTATAAATTACAAGCGATACAACTGTGCCACGGTGGGGGCTCGTTTTTGGTCTGAAAGATAATCTTTCCTCCTTTCGTTCAAGTTTCGTGACGTCACAGTTTCGGAAGCCGCAAACAAACAAATGTGCATTTTAAGCGTTCTGTTTTTAGCATTTACGACCATAAGGTGTCTTTTTGTACTAAATCGATGATGCTCTACAACTTTGTAATTCACTTTTTCCCTCTATCTCGTACCGTTTCAGAGATAATAACGCTAATTCCACCGTTTTCCACCAGGTGGCGCTGTAAGTGGTTTCATCCAGTAGCGCATAGTCACTTTACAATGCCTTGACACCACTCTTATGACGATAGCTGCAGCCATTCGGTAGTTAAAAGGGTGGTAAGGGACTTTAGTGGACACCCTGTATGCATTAAGATATACTGTTATCCGTATATTTGATTATCCGTCACAACTCTGGTCCGGTTAATCGAAGTTTTACTATAATTAAATTATCAGCAAGAAAAATCCAATTCACCTCGAAATGTCTCCACTTACCAAGCATAGAGTATGCTTCTCAAAACATTAACCCTATGCGGAGCAATGCATTAAAATTTTTAAAATATTATGAAAAACATCTTGAATGCGTTTAGTTTAATGTCTAGACATAGAATCTACAAAAAAATTTTAAAAACTTACTTCATTCCGAGGGGGTCGTCCCCCTTTGGGGTCAACCTCTCATATGAACCCTCTTAGATACAGCCACATTGATACCCTCAAAAAATATTGTTGAATCTTACGGAAAATCATAAATTAAAACTTCAAGAATATTGTGGGAAAATTTTCGAGTTAATTTACTAAAATTGTAAACATCCAGAACTGAAAAAATTTCTTATCTCTGAGTTAAGAAATTGTCCCAAACTTTATCTCTATTAATTTCTATTCCGAAACGAAATTTCATAAGGCTGCTATATGCATTCTAAAAGGAGTACTATTAGCCCTATCCTAAGCCTATTATTTTCCATTTATAGTTGAATTTAACGGTTGAGAAGCGAGTGAAATTAGGTGTGCCATCAGCTGGCACACTGCGCTGCAATGGGTTAAAGAGTCTCGCAACAAGAATCTGAACTCGTGGGTAAAACTTGAAGAGATTGTAGATTGTAGATTCCCACGGCGACCTCGCCTACCAAAAAAATGGTTTAAAGCAAAAAGGGCACTCCAAGAGCACGCCGAAAGAACAGCGGGCCCCAGCCCAACGGGCAAGATTTATCGGGTCAAATCAAGTCAGTTACAAGCATTGCCCGTTACATGGGCAGTATTTAATTACATAAGAAATTTTTAAAATACACAGAACGATGACGATTAACAAACTACGCCATTATGGCGGTGAGAAAGGACAAAACACAGACAAACACACAAAAACACACGATTCACACCAAGTAGCACACAGGAGCCCGACATGAACCGAGCTCAACGAGATCCAAAGATCACGCTTCCAACAAACATGAAAAAAAGATGAAAACCAGTCAAGAAATAAAAAGTCAGATAAAAGTTACCTAAGGAACATATAAAATCTGTAAAATCTAGAGTAACGTTAAAAAGAATCTAAAACCCTAAAACCACAGGAAATTGGCCACGTAGACCAACTGGGTCCACCCCGGGTAGATTACTAAAACGCGGGAGGGGAAAGGACATCGGCAGATGGGAAAACTTGAAGAGATTATAGAAAACACTGTAAGAAAGAATTTTTCTATAGAAATAGATGCGCGCAAGTTATTCGTTGAGGCACATATAAAGAAATAGGCATGGAAGGAAACGCAAATTGTTTCCTTGCAGAAGCGTTGACAACTGCTTCTTCAATGCAGGGCCTACTTATATTTTTCACTTGCATTTCTGCTGCACGTTCTAGCGCCGCAAAGAAGCCCGGAGAAGAGTGTCCTCCCGATTTTGTCCAGAAGTCAAGTCAGTGCTGCTCGGAGATGGAAATTTATTTATTTACATCCCACGTCGACCCACTCACCCATTGGGTATGAGGCCGACGGGGGGAGTACACACTCAGCCCTCAGGAGGCCGGAAATAAATAAACAAGATAATACAAAGCAGTGCACCCACAAACAGCACCAAACTGCAAATCATGGAATAAGTACAAAAAAATTCACAAATTAAAAATTTTAAAAAACCCAGAGAAAATTAGTCATTAAAAAAACACGGTAAACAAGTTACATCATGAAAAAGGAAGAAACAATCATCATTTGCAAACAATACATAATACGGTACATGTACAATACAACAGGAAACAAAACAAGCATAAATATAATTGAAAAACATCTGAATTGTAATGGACTACCCCAGGTCACCTCTACACACACACATATATATGAAACACGTATATAAATGTAAAAACATCCGTTAAACATAAATACACACAAAAAAGGAAAAGAAAAAAAAGGAGGAGAAGGGCAAGGTAAAAAAAAATAAAAAAATCGAGAGTGCCCAAAATGAGAAAAAAGTACCTAGTCTTCAAGTTTCAAACTGTCGCAAATTCGAAAATTAATCTCCATGCCAATAGAAAGGAATTTTTTCTAAGAGTTTTAAACCAAACAGACTTAAGCACTTAACCATTTTTTTCTTCTGTCATAATGTGTCCAAAAATAAGCACATTTTTTATAAGAAATTTTGTATTCAAATTGATTTTATAAATTCAAATCAGCAGTGAGAACAGTTACTTGTATTGATTTTATTACTTTTTGACAATTTTTAATTACAGGAGAATAAAGGACCTAAAAACTGGTTTACCTAACCTAACCTGACCTGAAGACTGGTTTACACTTGTTTTGATATCCAACATTAATTGGACTACTAGAGCCATTTACTAAAAACATTGCGAAGTAAAGAAAGTGAAAAGGCCGGAAAAATCAATGGATTGGCCAATAAAAATTACCTGCCTGAGCGGCATTCGGGCAATTCAGGGAATTCACTTTTTGGGCAAAACTGTTAAGTAGTTAAGGGCAGCTGCCGGAGAAAAGAGATGAAACTCCTTCGTAAGATTGCATTGAGAAACAAAATGGTCCCCATCACCGAATTCTTCACAAGGGCAATTCGGTGAATTTAATAAATTAAATCTGAAAAGATAAACAGGGCCATGTCTAATGTTTGCTAAAATATCTACTGGACTTGATGAAAATAAAGAAATCGATCTAACGCCGTTGTTGTCCAACTGGACCTTGGAATTCATCGGTTCTATTGCACTTCACAGGAGTTTGGGTTGTCTGTCAACCGAAGGAAACAGAGAGGCAGAATTATTGGTGAAAGCAGCCAACAACACTCACACCGCCATATTCCTGACAGAAAGCGACTCCTTTTAGCTTTGCAAGTTGTAAGAAGCTATAGGCAGCTCAAAATCTTTTTTTCTGAGGTGGTTTCAAAGTATGTAGATGAAGTCATCGAAGATATAGAAAACGGAGATGGAAATTGCACATGCACTGTGCAAAGTTTTGGATTGTGAATGTTTTGGAGGCACAATGCATTGAAGCAGTGGTAAAAGTCTGTGAATGCTACCACCATCCTGGATGTACTGTATGGAGATGGTAAAATCACCTAACCTATCTAGTAAGACGATAACAGAACTCTTCATCTCGCGATGTATTTGGAAATGGTTTACAAAGCATGGTGGCTCTTAATTTATCTGGCCACTATAAGTAGAAGTTTACAGATTCTTTTCCAGACTCTGACCGTATGTCTTGTACGATCCAAGGTGTTTTTAAATCTGTAATGATTAAACCTTGTACTATTTCAACAATTCTCCTCTGTCTTGGTGTTGCCTTACATATTTTCAAATGCATATCTTCCATTCCCAATATTTCTGCCGTAAAAGAAAATATTTTTCACATTATTATTACATTTTCATGCTAGTCACATGAAAAGAAAAAGGGAGAAGTTACAAAATGGGCTCGAAAATCTGAGTGACGGGAGCACATTTTCACTCTGCTTTTTAGGCGGGTGATTTTCCTCCAAAACTGCAAAGTCTCAAATATAAAATGGAATGAGGGAGGAATATTTTAGTTGTGGAAACACACCTCCAGAGCTGGGGGTGGGAGTGGGATAAAAAGCAAAACTTCAAACTTCATGAGTGATTGAAAGACAAAAAAAGTCGAATCAAAAGAAAACTCTGACAAGCTACTGCGAGACCTCACTTGAATAGTAAGAAAATGTCGGAAGCAGCAAAGTGAATAATATCAGCCATCTTTAAAGCATTTCTTTTCTGCCTTCTCGCTCGAATGGTCGAAGATTTATTTTTTTCAGTTAATTTTTTATTTAAAAAATGAAAGCCTATCTTTATGTAAAATGCAGGTATTTTGCGCACTGAAGGATCTCCTCTGATTCTCAGCGAGATTCCATTGTGTCTGGAGAAGGAATGAAACTCACACAGGTGATCTTCATCAAATTTTACAAAAATTCCTTTTTGTTATCCTTCTCCGCCTTCTACTTTTATTCTGGAGATATTTTCCGTTGTCTTTTTCATAGCTGATAATGCATTTTTAGGGGGGAAGCTTAGACTTCTACAAATCTACCGAATTGTTCGAAAGAATCGGCTGGGAGTTTGAACTCATTTTAGCCTGAAGTTGACTGAATATTTTTATTTTGTTTCTATAATTTTTCTGTTTGTTCGAGATTGATTTATTATGTTAGCGTCCCGTTTTGAAGCCACTATAAGGCTATTTCCGGATGGACTTCTCTGATTTATTATGTTAGCGTCCTTCTCAATTTTAGACCGTTTTCAGACGATGAGAAAAACACCTGAGAAAATACCACATTCTTGAGTATTCACTCCATACCATTGTGAGGAATATAGCATATTCAGGTAAAGAGGGAAACATGATCACGCTTTCCTACTTAATCTGGGGTAAATAAATATTTATTTGCGTGAAATACAGCAATGTTATTTATAGTTCCAAGTATGGGTTCATTATATTTATAGCTAAGAATTAAGTGCAAAATATTGCGGCCACCAACCGAGTACCTGTAGATGGCGCTGCTATCGCCAGTGACGTCAGAGCATCAAGTTTCCGAGAACAGTAGAGAAGAGGAATTCAGTACAAAATAATGTGGCCACCAGCCGAGTGCCTGTAGATTGCGTTGCCATCGCCAGTGACGTCAGAGCATCAAGTTGCCGAGAACAGTAGACGAGAGGAATTAAGTACAAACCATTGTACACCAGCCGAGTGCCTTGCAGATGGTGCCGCCACCGCCAGTGACGCCTGTGAGCATCAAGTTGCCGAGAACAGTAGACGAGAGGAATTAAGTACAAACTATTGTGGCCACCAGCCGAGTACCTGTAGATGGCGTTGCCATCGCCAGTGACGTCAGAGCATCAAGTTGCCGAGAACAGTAGACGAGAGGAATTATGTACAAAATATTGTGGTCACCAGCCGAGGATTTGTAGATGGCGCTGCCATCGCCATTGACGTCAGAGCATCAAGTTGCCGAGGACAGTAGACGAGATGGAAGCCGGTACGAGTCGCATGAACGACGTTGGTTGTTTTTCCCAAGACCAAAAGGCGAGATAAAACGACGGCTTGAACGACATGTACGACGCTATTAAGTGTCATACTTATCATATGACGGATAGAACTACTTCAATCGTACATATCTTTAATTACAAATATTGCTTCTTCAAATTTAAACTTAATCCTGACAATATAGCCATTTATATTGATGAACTGTGTATTCATTTATGGAATCAACACTAAGCCTGAAAGATCGCCTATAATATCTAGCGGCTGAGTGCCCTCTGGATATATGTTTGGTAAGAGTTTCTGTCCTAAACCATCTGAGGTATCGACAACCCAGATACCAAAGAAATCTTGTCTGAAAGGTTTTGGAAACCTTGTCGTCAGCAAGTGTAAAGGGTTATCACAAAGATTTCCATAACAAGGGTTGAACCTTTCTGAAAGGTTGCGGAAAGGTTCGCTAGTCAACAAGAAACAAGGTTTTCTGTAAGGTTTTTAGTAAGATTTCCCAAAGCGTTTATTACAAGCTTGTTTCATGCCTTTTCAAAAGGTTGTTAAGAGCCCTCCTTCGGCGGAAAAAATAGAACGCCCTTCCCCCTCCGAAGCCGTATTCCTACAGAGAGGAACCCTCCTTTTTTCAACCCCACTTTTCAAAGCCGTGCTCCTTCCCATCTTCAAATTCCTCCGAGCCGGGGATCGAACCCGCATTCCTGGACTTGGAAGGCATCACCAACCACATCCGGTCATTAGTCCACATTCACATCTGGATCTATAAAACATCTGGGAAAGCGATTGCCATTCTTTTCCCACTTGCGTGGGTCTGCTAATCGAATTCCTTACATAACAAGAAACCAACTATGGTAAATAAAACTTTTCAAGGCTCATGTGCACTGCAGCGATCACCATTCGAGACTATACTACTAGAATGAAGGGGCAGTGTATGCCTTAAGATATACCCTGCTTCATTTTTGACTCAGATCAGTCAGATGTGAAAAGTGACTCCAGGCCGAAATTTCAACAGTAAACATTTATTTTATAATTCAACAAGGTATTTTGCAAAAGAATCGTCAGTTGGAACATTAAAACACTGAAAACTTAAACACAAATATCTGCAGAACAAGAATTAGGATGATACATCTCGTATCGAAAGCTACCACGTAAACAGTGATGAGCAGAAGCACACATCCTGCGAGAAGCGTATGGTACATCAAAATTGCTGTGTATCTGTTGATGAACATACTGGTCCAAGCTGTATCCAACTGTGGAAGAGGAAATCTAGATCCAGCCAGGAAGGCTTATGCTCAGTTGAAGTGAGGTGGCTGACACCGTCTATTGTGTTTCTGAAATGGAACTTTCACATGTACTCACATAAATAGGTAGACGAACAGTGCGCACGCAGAATCTTTGCATCTTGCATGGAAAAATAAAGTTCTTTCACCTGACTCCTCATGAAAAGGTGAGAGGTGTAATGCAATGACACGGTAAGAGATCCGAGAGGCCGCAACAAGATTTTCACCCCCTACTTTGTTTTCAAGAGGCAGAGGTGATCATAATTTCTTTCATGGTCTAGTTTGAATGGTTTCTAAATAATTTGATTTAGAAATTCTAATCGAATATTTTCTTCTACTATATCTCGTAATTTGAGCCATGAAATGATTTTAATGATGCATATTTTTTAAAAATAGGTGTCGTGACTATGATGGTATTGTTTATTTCTCGGTTGTTTAGTCCTGGAACCTTTCTAGCAAGTCTACCCATCGATAAAACATATTCTTACTTAAGGTACTTTCCGCTTCGTACGAAATTGCGTGTTTCCCTTTTATCTCTTTATAATCTCTTCCTACATGTAGATAATATGTTTTGGCATACACTCTCCACGCATGACTCATGTGTGAACGAGGGATGGCGGTTATAGCAAAAGAACCGGTTTCTTCACCTCCGGTATAACATGGAGGTTAAAACAGATCAAAATAACCGGTTTTTTCAAAAACCGGTTTCGTTTTTTTTAAAGCAACGTTTGTGGACAGAATTTTTTATTAATAATAATATACAATAAGTAAGTTTTAATACAATGATTACTTAATGTAATCGTAATGCTATAAATAAGCAATTAATGCAATTTGTAATAATAATAAATGAGTAATTATTCAATAAGTAAGTAGTATAGACAAAATTTTTTATTAACATTGCTTTCAAAAGAAATCAATTCATTGGCCAATATTTATCATCTAATCCGCTCATAACGACTCTTTCAGCAATGCGTGGATCCGTGAGTCGACACCTCTCATCGGAAACAACATCATTCAACGTAGATACTGATAATTCGGACGCCACAGAACTTCCAACTAAAGATACATATTTTTGGCTACAAAAAACAGGCGCCGTTTGCAAACAATTTCTTTTATTCGTATTGTTTTACAGGTAATCAATCCATTAGCCAATATTTATCTGTTCATAAAGACTCTTTCAGTAATCTGCCAACCAACAGACGCCTCGAGGTTGTCGTTGATTGGCCTAAGATGGTGAAATTTAAAGCTTCATAACTTGTTAAATTTTAGTCTAGTCGAACCTAAAATTGGTACTTTTCCGTTAGCCGGGCGCAAGGGAAAAATCGCCAAATAATGTAGAATTCCGCCAAATTTCTTACAACCATTCTCTTGGCGACTTGGCTGTTCACAATTGGCGACATTTGCGCCCGGCTAACGGAAAATCGCTTCGCTCTTGGCGACTTGGCTGTTCACAATTGGCGACATTTGCGTCCGGCTAACGGAAAATCGTTTCGGTCTTGGCGAATTGGCTCGTGTTTGGTTCACAATTGGCGATATTTGCGCCCGGCTAACGGAAAAGTACGCTAAAATTGAGCCTATCTTCCAACACGGTTTTTACGCCTTTTTTTGGATTTAAAAAAATAACTGGTTTAAACCGGGGCAAAAAAATAACCGAAAAAAGCGGTTAACCGAAACAAGAAAAAACGGTTTTCGGTTTAAACCGGTAGAATTTTTCCATCCATAGTGTGAATTCCTCGGTTAGCCTCAAACTTACGCTTTTTTTGTTGCTTAATGTCTGCTTGACTTCTGCGAGATTTCAATTCTGTATTTATGTTCCTAGACGGGAATATCATTGTTCCTAGGGAAGACATATGTTCCTCTCGCAAAAAATGCGTTCACACCAACCTCTTTCTATTTGATGAACGATGATCATTTGCCAAGCGCTGCTAAAAGACAGTGCCCTTACAGCCAATCCAATATAGGTGGGTTTGTGCATTACCGTTATAATGACCATAATTTGAATACCTAAAACCAAACAAATTTTTGTGTTTCATTTCAAACTTTCTGCCGTATCGATGCTGTTGAAATGTTAAAAACAGTGGCGACAGCAAAGACAAATCGAATAAAGATTTTGTTACAAAATATTTTTCTTGGGGAAAAAGTAACAGAAATAATAGGGTGTGACGTATGCCCTCCTCCGACAGCTGACATTGATTTAAGACTGGGTGTGCGCGTTCCCAGGCGCTGGTCACTTTGACATTCATCTGAACAATGGACACCTGCCCTTACCTTTCATGTTGACGGTTTCTTCAAGCACCTGGAATCCTCACCCCTCTATTGACGGGCTACTGCCTTTCATTACCGAACTTTGGAGCGCGGTGTAGAACTTTCATCTACCTATTGCACCATTGGCAACATTCCTGAACAGGTGGCTTTTGTGCAGACAAGTGTGTTCCCCTGAGAACGCAAAGGAGCGTTTCTTCTTTGTTGCGATATAAGGTCGGGACTGAGCAACTAATGAGTTGATATCCCGACAGCCAAACCGGTGGTCGCATTCCACGAAGGTCCGATTTGGACAATTTAGCGTAACCCTCTAATTATCTTACCAGTGAATGGACACCCCGCCTTGGGGCTAACTTTATTATATTATTAATAACCTACAAATTTGATATCTGTTTATAACTATATTTACTACAGAAGAATCATCAATAAATTATGTTAAAATTTCTTATATTACCGTTGGTTTTCAAAGAAAAACGCGATCAGTAATATATCTAATAAAAACAGAGTAACCCAATTAGTTCACTTTATTTATATTTAGATGCATTCATGACAATGACAAGATAATTGACGACGACTAATAATAGTTAAAAGAGACATCTGTATTCGATGATAAAAAATATAAGCATATATATAATTACAACCGATTTAATCTTAATCCTCGATTAAACATACTTACGAAATAAATTAGCTGGGGTCAGCAGAAGGGCGATGATAATAGTAGTTCGTCATTTCTAATAATACTACTACACATTACTGTAACCAACGTTATCACAATTCTAACCGTATTTATATTGGTAAAAGATGTGACGGTTTATAGAAGCTATTTAGCATAAACCCAAACTGTTTTGCTTAACTGATTGATTAATGTTAGATCTCTCTAACAATAACCATGATTCGAAAAGGTTGATCAAAAAGAACATTTTGGCAATCAGTATTTGTAGCAAAGCTAGCAAAATTTAACTTAGCTGGAATATTCTTTTAAGCATAACTGGAAGACATTACAATGGGAATCGTCTTCATTTTATTCATGTTACTTTCATTTATCAACACAGGTAGTTTTACTAAGTATAACAGAATTAAATAAAATTAATATAAATAGGTTTGACTATTAATGCAGGTAAATTCGACTGGGAGTCATCGAGGTAAAATCTTAAAACCTTTCAATGCGTTTATAAACGACTCATTATATGTAATTTTGATTATCTCAACAATTATCTATAACTACATCTGTAGCTACCGAAGCATATAAATTCTTCAAAACATTTAAGAAAACGTTAAAATCAGATGGTTAAGAAAACTTCAATAATTTGTTCGAGCAACTAATTAAACATTTTCGGATTTAAAGAAAAAATATCTTTCAAACTTCTACAAAAATAGTTTGTAAATAAAAATTCTAAACAGTTCGTTCAAAAATTAAACTCAAAGATCTCTCAATGCAAGGAAGCGTTCCAACACGTTTTTCCTTTTAGGGAAGTACTTAAAAATTCTGGCTATCATATATGAAAGAAGAGCAAGGTACAGTTATTTGAAGCCCCAAAAGAAGAAGGATGAAAAAATAAATAAAATGTGATAAAGATCACCAGAAAATTTTATCCCTTCTCATCAAACAATAATTCGTGCCTGAATCAAACGCGGGGTTCCTTGAGAGTGCAATATACCTGCATTTTGCATAAAAATTTGCCTCAACGTTTAGCCGTGCAAAGAAGGAGATGAAAGAAAAAATGCAACCCATTGAAAAAAAATGCTTTAAGGATGGCTGCTACACTTTTGCTTCCTCTTTTTATATTATTCACCTGAGGCTTCGGAACAGCTATTTGGAGTTTTCTTTCGGCTAGATTTTTTTAGTCGCTCTTAAGGATTTTTTCCTCCTATTCCTGCCTAATATATTTCTTTTTCGCTTTTCCATTTTATTTCGTGACTTCGCAGTTTGGGAGGAAGGTCATCGGTAGGAAAAGGCAAAGTAAAAATGTGCTCACATTACTCAGGATTTTGAGCCCATTTCCTAACTTTTCCCTTTTCCTTTTGGGCAAAAAGTAGGAAAATATAGTAATGATGGGAGTATTTTTAAAGAGAAAGGGCGAGAGACGGAAAATCTGGAATCATATGCACCTGAAAATATGTATTTTTGTCTTTTACTGCAATCATTGGTTGTATTTAGATATTTGGGAGTTTTTTCTGGTGTAATATGTTCAAATAGTTCTTCGACTTATTTAGTAGTTTCTTTCCTGGATCGTAGAGATATTAATCAACCAATTAATAATCACAGTTAGTGAATATGATTAAAAATTTGGCTGTGATTTCTACGAAAATTCTTTAGATCCAAATTTTTCTAAGGAATTATATCTTTAAACGCAAAGTATGGTGTTGAGATTGGTTAATTTGTTTACAAAAAAGGCGCATGAATATCAGAGAATAATTTTAAACGATTTACATTTGCGTCCATTTTAACCCTTAGGTATCCGACTGGTTTAAAATCGTCGTTTTTGATGAAATTATCGAAAGATTTTTTTATGACTTAATTTTGTAGCCTGTTTAATCAGCTTTCTAAACCTGTTTCACGTTTTACTCTACCTGAATTACAAATAGAGTTACAGCTGTTTTATTACCGAACTGTAAGCATTATTTTATGTTGCGTCAAAACTTTAAATTCGTTTTCTGAGAAATGATATTTTTGAGGAAAACTGTCGACCGTAAGAGTGATTTCTCAAAACGTTATTCAAGTATTGATGTGTAATTTTCTGAGATTGTTTTCTGTAATATGCTTGATGTTTTTCTCTAAAAACTAAGGTCAGTTTTAAAATCAAGTATTATTTTTAAGTGCTTAAATATAAACGAAAAGCATTTTTTATGAAAAATTACCAGTTTAGTAACTATGTTCAGCTATATCTCAAAACTATTTTGAAGTACAAGAAATATTTTAGAGCATAACACAGATAACTGTCATAAAAATGTACTCCTACAAGGATTTATGCATATTTAGAATATGATTTTGTCTATGGCAGTTAGCGTAAGCCAAATATTTTAGTCATTTTCTTAAAATTTCTCAGATTTTTTAAAAAAACTATTATTTTGAAAGCCTAATTTTACAATATTTTCATAGTTTTAAAACCTATGCAGTTGAAAAATAACATCAAAAATCTATATATAAGTTATTTTTCAAAAAAATGTCTCCGAATACAGTCGGATACCTTTAATGCCCAGTGTTGCCTTTAAGCAACATGCCCAATTTTGTCTTATAATATCTTGAGAATAAAACTGAAGATCTGATTGGCCCGTTGTTGCCAATGGGATATATACTGAAATTTTTATTAAATTAATTTACAAAATATAGTTGGCAGCTGGATTGTAGATAAAAAATTAAAATAAATTGACGTTTTTCATTTGCTGATTAATCTTTTAAATTTTGCTTGTGCGCTTGAGAATCCCATATTTTATTCTACAATTTTGATATTCCTTTTCCGTATTATTATTTATTAAAATTCATCTGTGTTTGACATTATAGAATTTTATCAAGGAATTTTTTTCTGAAATAAAGCCCAGTGTTGTAAATTGGTAACGTACTGTTTCTTATCCATAAACTATACTTAAAACAAAATAATATTTAAAAAAAAGTTTCCCATATTTTATACAAGAAATGGAAGTCAAGAAACATTTTAAAATCAGTTTTTAAAAAATTGGGCTCTTAAGAGATAAAATCTGCTGCTATTGCGATGCAAATTAAATATTGAAAATAATAGCGATAGCTCAAACAATTCGAATAAGTTTTTTAAATAATTTATTCTATCTCATAGGGTAGTGATTTCCAACAGTCTTTCCCACCTGTACCTATGAATTGTCTTTTTATTTTTTGAATAACCCTACTTTCATACCCCTTCTCCCCAAACATCCCTTCCCACAAAGAATTTATTAATTATGTTAAGGATTAGTAATAATTTTAATAATATTTGTAGAATTTATTTTTGATTTTGTTTTCTGAGGATTTAATTTTCCACTCAGTAATTCTTAAACACCAATAGTTACTTTTAATTTTGATAGATGGAAAACACCATCGGTAATCAGAGATAAGGAAGGCTTTGAGCGTTCAAGTGCAATGCCCGTGTTCCTGCGTGGGCATTAAGCGCTCTATTTTAAGGGGACACATTACCTTCGAAACAATAATTTTTATTTGAAATATAATTGAAAACAATTCTAATACTATTAAAGAATAACAATCATATAAAGTCATCTTAAAGAGAAAAATCATTTTGATCTGCTTGTTAAGCTGAAATTTAATTTTTTTAAAGAAAGATTCAATTTTTAAAATTCCCTACTACTTTTTTCAAATAAGAATATTTTTGCTCCAAATTTTGTTTGCAGATTCATTGAAATATATTACACCAAACCGTGTATGGATTTTAAGGTGAATCTAATTTTCGCTTAAATATAGATTTTTTACTGTTTTATGTGGAGAAAAATGAGAAGATTTAGCACTAACTCAATTTTTATCTTGTATATAAAAAACTAAACAACTGAATTCTTATCGCCTGCACAGTTCTATCATATTTATAACGATAAGCAAGTACAAAAAATTCGAAAGCTCTATCTGAAAAGGGAAAGTAGCCTTAGCATTTTGAAAATATGAAAGTGGAAAAAAGCCTTAGCATTTTGAAAATATGAAAGTGGAAAAAAG
>BGPR01006593.1:25734-36190 GCA_013235015.1 Araneus ventricosus | reverse complement strand
CCTTCTCAAGACACCTTTAAGAAGAACCCTCATGTTGGTCCAAGAGCAACAATAGGTTGCTTTTTGTCTTCTGTTTCGGACAAAGTTTACGCTCATGAAATCAGCTACCATTCTGTTTGAAATTATGAATTTCATGTAACAAATATATTTTATCAAGAAGCAAATGTATAAAAAATGACGAGAGGCTGTCTTTTTCAAAAAGCCGCTGATGTTAAAGCCGTAGGACTACTTTACTCGTGTGACCCTTTTGTTTCTCGGTTTCTCTTTGTTACTCGCGATTCTCTTTTGTTCCTCGAAGCTTCTCGGATTCTCTTTGTTACTCACGATACTCTTTCGTTTCTCGAAATTACTCGCGATACTCTTGTTTCTCGAAGTTACTCTCAATTCTCTTTTGTTTCTCTGAAATACTAATTTATGAAAAAACTGGCGGCAATGATTTAAAGAAAGCAAAGTTCTTCTCCACATACTCGTTGATGAATGTTGGATCCTCTATTTCTCTCCGAGTAACATTTTCCAAGTTGCGGACACACCGAACGAGTTCCTTATACCATAGACAGTTCTCATACGCAATATTTTCATAATCATGTAGAGAATGTGTTGTGAAGTAACTTCTCTGCGATCACTCCTGCGTATTTCACACGTGGACCAACTTTGCGACGCAGTAGTCGCTGACCTACAATTCCGAATTTCATTTTTTTTTTTTTTGCAAATTCTGTTGTGTTACCCTTTATCTCTAAAATAAGACATTAGTTATGTTTTTAACACATATAGTTGCCGAGATATAGAGGATCTCCCATACAACGTTTTTTGCGGCGTTTTGGCGTGTGAATCAAATATTCCTTCCTGAGAACCCATGAGTAGAACGTACTCCTACTTTAAAAAGAAATAATTTTACTCCGAATTATCGATTTCTGTGCAAAATAAAAATACAACTAATGTTTTTAAAATTACTCAAATTTTTTTCATTTAATCTGTCGTATTATTATCATACCGTGTAGCTACTTGAAATGAAATAAAATGTTGTTACGAAGCATATATTTAATGGAAAATGGAAAAAAGCGCATGTTTATCCAGCTTTTCACTTTATTATGCAAGGAAATCCGCATCAGGTATGGAATGAGAAGAAAGAACGATAAAAGCTCTAATTACAGAGTTTTAGGAGCTTAATCATTTTCATTAGTAAACTCGATCAGTATTTTTAGCCTTGGCTAATGATTGCGAAGGAAGAGAACATGGTCGAGGGGTGTTTTAATGATAGTTTAATGGTCATGACAATTAATTACCGTGTTTTGTGTCAACAACTCCATGTTTCGTAACTGAAAATTCGCGAAAGACAACCGATTACTAATTGTTTACTTTTCATAGGTCTTAATTTACATGCAATGTCTTTGATGACTTAGCCTAACATCCTAAACCTTCTTCTAGAAGTAGTATATTAATATTATGAATGGAAAAAAGAAATGCTTTATTCCTGTTTAAATTCGCTATCATCAACATTTATTTTTCTGAAAAAGGGAATTTTCCTAAATGGTACATTTTCAAGAGTTCAGTTATCATGGTGCATTAACCATTTCGACCCTAATGGGAATTTACATCACGGAGAAAGTTATTTATATTTCATTACCTATTGGTAAATAAATCCCCCTTTTACATGGGTTTTTATGTTTTTAGAGTTCTTAATGAATTACTGTATAAAATTATAATTATATTAACAGGTTTTCGTTATATAGCTTTTATAAAATTTTTAACACGTTCTCTGATGAACTTGACATTTTTAATATGTCTCTTGGTGCTTTTAAGTCGAATTTATTTGCCTTTCTACATCATTTTAGATTTCTATGCTATTTGATTTTTCGTGTTCATATGTATTCGACCAGTTTTTTAGCGCCGTGTGTATTTACGTTTTCAAACTTTTAAACTCCTGGTGTGTTTTTATTAGACTTGGTGTTTGCGTGTTTTGACTTTTTGACCCTTGCCTTTTGGAAATAAACTTTAAATTTTTTAAAAAATACGGCTTTTGGTGTCATAGTGTGTCTTAAAGTTTTGTGATTATGTGTTTTCGTTCTTAATTATATATACGTTTGCATAAGTTTTATGATTTTATATATTCTCTGTGTTCTACTTTTTGAATTCTAAGGCATATTTTTTTTATTTTTTATTTGCTCATTGTGACTTTTGTTCTTTGTGTGCTTGTCAGCACTCTATAAATGGAGTTTTCTCTGTATTGTGCTTTTCTTTAAATAAATAAAATAAATAAATAAATAATTAAAAAAACTTGGAAATACTCTCAGATTGCAAATGGCGGACTTATGTTTATAAGTGCACGTTACTCAAGTTTCATTTGGTCTATTTTTTTAAACATTTTACAGTAAGTACAACATTATTTATGCCATACTTTGTGTAAAATAGTCCTCATTGTTCTTATTAAGTAATAATTTAACTTTTTTAATATCAGATTTAAGAAATTTTTAATAAATTCTTTTTGTGAAATATATTGTCCCAATAAATAAAAATTAAGTTTTCTGCAGTTTTATGCAAAATGTCAAAACTTTCTTAGCACAATCTAAATAGTATTTAATAGTAGTATCGGACATTTTCTAATTTATAAAGGAACATATTTTCTCAGATTAATAAAACAACGTAATATAAAACTTACAAAGGATAATTAATTAGGAATGTTATTGGAATAAAGTTTCAAAATTTAAACGATACTTTATTTTAATTTAAATAATTTCGAGTCCACGGCCTTTGTAAATTGAATGAAAACACAAATTTAAATTATTCTGAAATTACCTAAAAAAAATCGGGTCTTTCTAAAGTTGCCGGCCCCTAGGAAGTTGAATACTTTGCCTATTTAATAATCCGTCCCTGAGTGATATTTCTTCTAATGCTTTGAATGTAATTTTTTTATTTACTGCAAGAACAAGGGACTGAAAAAAGCTAAAATCGGGTCTTCCTAAAGTTGCAGGCCCCTAGGCAGTTGCCTACTTTGCCTATTTAATAATCCGTCCCTGGGTGATATTTCTTCTAATGCTTTGAATGTAATTTTTTTATTTACTACAAGAAGAAGGGACTGAAAAAAGCTAAAATCGTCTCTTCCTAAAGTTGCAGGCCCCTAGACAGTTGCCTACTTTGCCTATTTAATAATCCGTCCCTGGGTGATATTTCTTCTAATGCTTTGAATGTAATTTTTTTATTTACTACAAGAAGAAGGGACTGAAAAAGTTCCTAAAGTTGCAGGCCCCTAGGCAGTTGCCTACTTTGCCTGTTTAATAATCAGGCCCTGGGCGACGTTTCTCCGAATGTTTTGAATGTAATTTTTTTATTTACTACAAGAAGAAGGGACTGGAAAAAGAGTGGGTATTGGAAACGTAGAAATCAATCATCGAAGAGATGATCATTATTGCATTGTTGTACATTGCTCCAATTGCAACCAGTGGCGAATCCGGGGGGGGGGTATCGGGATGCAGCCCTCCAGAGCTGAACCAGAATCTTGATTTTATTTAAAATCATTACAACTGAATTCTTAATTTCCCTTTTATTAAAGAAATAATAAAAACGTGGCAACATTGCGTTCTGGTTTGACAGGCTCGAAAATTTTCCTAATTTTCTAACCACTTATTTTGTACTTGTAACACTGACGTCGTCGAAAACATTTTTTGTCTAGTTATTTCATTTTATTTTTTATTAAATTATCGAAAGTATTGTAGTTTTCTTTGGGATTCTTATTGTCAGGTGAGTAAAGTCTGTAAAGTTAAAGTGTTTTGGTTTACATAACCATGAGGTTTGACATTCATCATGATGATACAAAATTTGTATGACCTCAACCCCATACCCGAATTCTGGATTCGCCACTGATTGTAACTGTTTAGGTAAACGAACTGAGAGTTTTTAAAACCCCTTACTTATGACAGTTTGTATTATCTTATATCATTTCAAACACGTTTAAAAGGCAAGCATCACTGCAAATAAGTTTAGAAAACGAGCATAGATGTTTTGAATTGTCGATTCAAAACATCGAGGATTGTTATTGATTTTAAACAAACGACTTGTTTGCGTTTCTTCCAAACAACCGGAACTCCTACCATTTATATCTGAGATTATGAGAAACTGAATGAGTCGTCGTTGGAGTATTTTCTGTTCATTTCCGTAACAATTTTTTTCGCAATTAGTTGTTTTCTATCATTATGAGCATTTAGCTTTTTCGCCCGCAATTCTTGTGCATGCATTTGCGATAAAATTTGTTCCGATCAAAGATGACATTTTTTGTAAATTTTCTTAAATTTGTAGCGGTTACAATTCACTGCCTTCTCCTTCTCATGGTAGGTGGCGCTACTAGAGCCATAAGGGGTTTTGCCATGATGCCTCTCTCTCTTTTTTTTCTGTGTACTTGTCTTGTGTTGTTGTTCTCTGTCTTGTGTCTTGTACCTTTTAATGTACTGCGTCGTGGAACTTAGCCATCTAATAAAAATGGTTCCTGAAATTGAATTAATTCTTCAACAGCGGCATTCCATATAAACATGAATCTCGTCTCTCTACAAATTGTTTTATATGTAAGAAAATGCACAATATAAACTAATTTCATTTTTAATTGTAAAACTGCGCTGACGGAATGTAGATATTTTTAATTGATTTAAATTTACGGATGTAAACAATCAAGAAGATGTGATAATTGAATCTCAGTAAAAGTGTTTGAATCGCTAGGTATTGAATCCAAGTAATTGATAATAATAAGTAAATATAAAAATTGATTTATTTACATTAAACAATTCAATTTTTTGTAATTTAAAAGCACTGTTTCAAGATAAATAGCGTCCAGGTACCACTGGAGACAGTCAAGTTTATGAGAGAGTTTGATGCTTTTATACCAAACTTATACTGATTCTATCACAACTATTATGGTCTGTGTCATCCATAGGAATTTTGAGTTTTTTCCTGAAAATTCTCGACTTCTTCCATTAACAGGTAGCAAGTCAGAAATCAGTCACTCATCGATCAATGACTTCGAAGTAAAGACCATGAAGTTTGACGATATTATACACTAGTGATTGATTGTAAGAACCGTTCATTGCTATCTTTTATTTTTTGCATGGTGGGTAGTTTTCAAGCGTTGTTTGTTTTTCCTAATATACTTCTTTTCTCTTTAGTAGGGGAGAGTGTGTTAAAACCGGGTACTGATTCTGGCGCTAACAGTTCTCCTTTCTAGTGCATAGGCTTTGAATTACAATCCACTAGTCTAGAAGAAAAAAACTGTCACAGTGGTCATAGTGACCGTGCTGTTGCCGTTGAATTCACTGTGTCTGTGAAGGTTCATTTGTTTTAAGATTTCATCTGTCTAAAATTCTTTTCTTTTCAAATTATCCTTACTTAATAATCATTAGAGTTATCAAACTATATTTAGTGCAGCTTTTTATATGTTTACTAAGGATTTATACCTTATCAAACAATAAAGATTTAATTATTCTTAGCAATCGGGTTTTACGCCACTTTAACCTATATGCTGTCCTTATGAAGTACTGCTTTCATGGAAAACGAATTACTCAGAAAAATCCGTCAGTGTGTGTTCTATTCACAAAGAATATTACTGAAAAATGTTATGGTTAAAAACCAGCGGGAGTGGTCTCCCCTAAACTTTCTCGTATAATTCTCCAAAATTTGTCATTTCCCCTCCCCCTGCGTGGATAACAAATTCGAACCTACTGTAATCCAGAATGCGATGACTCTCAGAAGGTTTTTCATTGTAGATTATGGTGATTGTAAAATATTTAGGTGAAGAATCATTTTCAAAGAGATGCCTATGTATTAAAACTTATCAATATTTATTTTCTATCACACACTAGCAAGCTCCGCTAATGCGAGGGCGTGCGCGGGCGAAAACAAAACAGGAGAAAATGACCTCGTTCGCTATCGCTGAATAGCTTGCGCATGCGCAGAGATTGCTTCCAGTACGCAAGTAAAAAAATTGAATATGCAATTTGAACGCCTTTTTTTTAACCTATTGAAACGAAATTTGGGCACAGATATATAATTAATATTAGCAACTGTCATACCAATTTTTATTTATCTAAGCCAAAGGGTGGCCAGAATGTAGAGTAACCGATTTTATCCCACTACCCGGTTTTGCCCCACTCTCCCCTATATCAGCCACGGCAAATTTTCCGTGCAATGTGTTTCGAGCCCGTGATCTTCCAATGCCGAAACCGAGGCTTTAAGAGTAGGTCACCGCGATTCGCACTGGATTGCGGTTATCAACCGTGTTGAGAAGTACATGATTTCCAAAACACGCAAATGATATATGAATGATTAGAATGATTTAGACGAAATTCTTTGAACCAAATAAGAGTTTATTCAAGTGATAACTCAAAAATGAATTTAAATTTCTATTGTCATATTAGGAGCATAATACATTTAAAAATTTGATGGAAAAATTAGCAGTAATAGCAAATTGTCATAAGATTTATGGAAAAAAGAATCGGGCACGACTTTTCGATTGCTGCGTGAACAGAATTTTTTAATTTTCTGTTAGCAATCTGACAATGTCAGCAGAATTAGAGAAGAAAAGAAATTTCAAAAAGATGCTGACCCGAAGAAAACTATAATTTAATTTTAAATTTCATGGAAATGGCGAAAGTGATTTAGAAAGGATTCAAGCCTGGAGGTAAAATAATGAATATATATTTCATAAAAGGCAAATTAAAACTGGTGAGCATTAAAATGTGCCTCTAAAAGTGAAATGCTCTCTTTAATTATTTTACGATAACGGTAAAAATTAATAAAACACAGAAGTATTAATTGAAAAACATTAAGATAAAGGATATTTTATTCAGAATATTATTATCTTTCTAATTTGTTACGAGGTATAAGTTTCATTTTGGGCAACGAATGAAGTGAACAATGGGAATTTTGAATTTCCATTCGTATCTCAATTAATGAGAATATGCCCTTGAGAATCTCCTTAAAAAATAATATAACTAAGCAAGTTGATGCGGGTTCAAAACACTGAAACCGGAAAAATCAAAGCTTTATATTATTTAAAAACTCATGTTGTAATTAGAGTATATTATTCAAAATCTGATTTATACTAAAAAATAAAATCTATATTTTAAGGCATTTTTTATATAGAAAGCGAATCTAAATTTAGAAGTCTTTTTAATCCGTTATTTTTTTAAAAAAGATCTTATTTTCGGTTTTTAGAAATATTTGTTTGAATCTTTGGTTATAACCCACCCCCAAATCTAAATGCTTACGTCTTGATTGAGTTCATTCAATACGGCAGTTTTTACTTGAATATCGTAGACCTAACTTAATATTAAAATTTTATATATAGGTAGGTTTGCAATAATTTCCAAGAATAGAAACGGGATATTTAAGATGCAAGGTCAAGCATTGACACGGGACGGATATATGGGACGTATAGCAACCCTATTTATAGGGGAAACCGGGGATAGTTGTTACAATTTTTTTTTGAATTTTTTTTAAAGAAGCTATTAAAACTAATTTTACGAAATACACTTTAAAATTTTCTCTGATTGCTGAAGATCCGTAATAGATATTTTTGAAAACGATTAGATAACGATAATTTGAAAGTAGTAAAAGTTTTATACATACATGTACATTGTAACAACTTACCAGCAGTGGGGTATGTTGTTACGCTAGATGGAGTTAATTGTTATTTGTAATAGTGGGCAATATCTCTCTTCAAACTTATTAAATTAATTGTAGTTATTCAATAAACTTACATACGGCAGCGACGTGCAGTAGATAGACTATCTAAGCAGATTAATACTACGAGTATATAAGTAAGCAGAGATTAGCTAAGCACACTTATATCAAAGAAAGCAGAGATTAACCAAGCACACTTATATCAAAGTAAGCAGAGATTAGTTAATCACACTTATATCAAAGTAAGCTGATATTTGGTAAGCATAGTATTATTAAAGTAAGAAGAGATTAGCTAAGCACACTTATATCAAAGTAAGCAGAGATTAGTTACTCACACTTACATCAAAGTAAGCTGATATTTGCTAAGCGTAATATAATTAAAGTAAGAAGAGATTATAGCTAAGCACACTTATATCAAAGAAAGCAGAGATTAACTAAGCACACTCATATCAAAGTATACAGAGATTAGCTAAGCACACTCATATCAAAGTAAGCTGATATTTGCTAAGCATAATATTATTAAAGTAAGAAGAGATTAGCTAAGCACACTTATATCAAAGTAAGCAGAGATTAGTTACTCACACTTATATGAAAGTAAGCAGAGATTAGTTACTCACACTTATATCAAAGTAAGCAGAGATTAGTTACTCACACTTATATGAAAGTAAGCAGAGATTAGTTACTCACACTTATATCAAAGTAAGCTGATATTTGCTAAGCGTAATATAATTAAAGTAAGAAGAGATTAGCTAAGCACACTTATATCAAAGACAGCAGAGATTAACTAAGCACACTTATATCAAAGAAAGCAGAGATTAATTAAGCATACTAATACTAAAGTAAGCAGCGATTGGCGAAATTTACTAATACTCGAGTAAGCTTAGATTAGCTAAGCTTACTGATACTGAAGCAAGTATACTAACGCTAATATAAGCATAGGTTTGCTAAGTATATATGATAAGAAATACATTTAGAAATTACCCTCACCAGTTGTACTGAAATTGGACGGACCAAGTTTTGCATGAGTTGGAGCGAGATTCAAGTGATATGATCTCTATTAAGTGATACAATCACTTGACAGAGGAGAGAAAATGATGAGCCAACAATTTGATCTTGAGATTAGGGTTAATTTTCTGCTTTTGGTCCTTTGGTATTGTTAAATATCAACGTAATAATATTAACTGTTGGAGCTGCTGTGAAATTTTAGTTACAATCTTAGTTAAAATTTATAGTCATTTACCTTACGTGTGCTCCATTCGCATCACAATTTTCATTGCAATGAGAATCCAACACCACACAAATATTTGAGACCAGAGTATAAAAATCATTCCAATGCGTGAATACGCTACAGAAAACTTACATTTTGCAAAGATTCTGGAAATATCGTACCTTCTTTCTCTGAAATTATTCAACATAGCTTACTTATTTATAAGAAGGAGTTTTTCGATAGCAATCTTCGCATTCACGAATTCGTAGATTCCGGCGTATCGCTCGAACAATTCAAATTTTATTTAAGAAAAAACTATTTTAGCTAGATTGCTCGTAAAGAAGGGCATCTCACGTGAAGAAAATACTGCTGGGCGGTGGAAATTCTACAAAAAAGCAAGAAGTAAGCTATTGCATCACGTATGCTTCCCAATCAGTTATTGCGGCAATAGTTTCTTCGGCGATAACCACGTCTGCAGATCTCGAATTCAAACTGTTGAAAGTTTCCTTCCACAGCACCTCGGTGTGTAATTTAGAGCCTCTTGGAAGGGAGAGAAGTACTTTTTTCAGTTTCTTTTCTTCAAAATTTTGTCTATACTTACTCTGTTATTTGTTCTCTGAAGTGACTTTTCTAAAACAAATAATTTTCAGTTACTACACGATAAAAACAGAGAGTGTAAAATTGTTGCTGTTATTTTGTTCTATAAAGTTTTTTCATTTGATAAGTAATATTTCTTCTCTGGGGAGTAATCACCATTTGTTTTTGCTCTAATTGTTTTTACTGGAATTCTTTGGACAGTTTCCTACCCCGAGGTTTGTTTTTGTTGGTAAAGTAATAGTTTATTTTGTTTGCGATGAAATAGTTTTCTGACAGTTAGAAGACATTTTGCAAGCCGTTATCACTTCCCTTATTGTTAGACAAACAATTCTGTGCCAATTAAACTGGCTTTGGAAAGCTTTTTCATAATATAAGTCCATGGTGTTTTTGTTTTATTATTTGTAATATCGTGATTTCTTTATCGAAAAGATAATTCCTAGTTTATCAGTTTAAAAAAACAAATAAAAGATAATTTTTATTAAACACTTTTGAGTGGAGATCTCTATATAAACAGGTTTTAAAATTTTGGAAAATGATCAAGCTGAAACTTTTATGACAATCTGGCTTTGATGCGTGAATTAAAATACCAGCAAAAGTTTAATTAAAAAAATTACTTAAAAATGTACTCTTTTTAAGAGATTTTCCATAGCACGCTCCTATGATAAATAGCAGAAAAATTATTATTAAATACTGATGCCGACTAGTAGTTCATTTTATCAGATGTATTATACTTTAATCATAAGTGCAGCATATGTTTATGCGATATAAAATAAATACATATCCTGAACGTGAAATTCTAAATACAGAGATTTATAAAACGAATACAGGTATATACCTGAAAAAAATTAATGGTATATATGAAAGTATTAAGTAGATGTGCTCGGACATGGTGAATATTTTTGAATAAAAAATTCAAAGAAACTTCCTGTAGAATTGTAACTCGTGACTTTAGTTTATAGACAGAAAGATATTTGACAGCTCTAGAGACGG
>BGPR01006593.1:0-16944 GCA_013235015.1 Araneus ventricosus | reverse complement strand
AGAGTTGATAAAGATTTATAAAGGATGAGTCCAAACTAACATTCCATGATAATTGTCCAAAGAACAATAACAGTAGTCCATGGAGCAAAACAGTTTCAAAAGTAATCCTTTACCTTACCTTACCAAACTTGTTCTGAAGTAATACTGTTATCCGGAACAGTTTTCAGTAGCCTAATGTATTTTTCCTAATGAATTTGACCTTTTCGACGTAAGATGGACATTGATGATCAAATGCAGAATGGTATGTGGGATATGTGGTAGTCTGTGTGCTGTTACAGTCATCTGCCCCTACCTCCTCATACACCGAGCTTAATCTTTTAGTGGAATTCCAACTAGAATCTGTGATTTCAAATCCGTGACAACCCCTAAATTTTTACAAAACTAATGTCCCTAAAATTTTGAAATTAATATTCATATTAATTCATAAAATTTTATAATTGATGATTTCTTCGTTAAATTCAATTTTTATGAATTCCAATTTTACCCTGGAATCACTCAGCTTGCGAAATCGGAAACGAAATTTGTTATTTTCATAAGCGGCAAAGGAAATACAGTAGAGTCTCCCTACAACAAAGTCTCCCTACAGCGAATTTCTCCCTATAACGAAATTTTTAATCGGAATGTTAAATAACATTCAAAATATTCTCCATGTAACGAAGTGGTTGTCTCCCTATATCGAATTTTTTCAGACCTTTATCTTTTCGATTTTTGTCATTTTTGAAGAAAGTTGCTAATTTCTGTGCAAACAAATCGATCACACGTGCCTGTTTCTGGAACCACTCGCATTGTTCATTCCAGCGATAACACATAACAATAGAATGCTATGTGAAGGGTAATGCAGTTGTGGGGACTTGGGTTTCTACAGACGGGGCAACATTTCTGCGGGTCAAGATTCCAAGAATCGGGGTGGAAACAGCAAATGGATGTGACAATACGCATTTTATGTCTATCTCTACTAGTACATATTATTCTCTAAATTGGTGAATTGTCTTCATTTTTGAGCATTTTGTTTATACAATAAAAATTAGCATAATTTTAACAAATTTATAATAAATATTACTTCCTTTTTAATTGAAAATCATAATTAAATATTTTTGAACTTATCGCACATACTAAAAGGTTTGTAACATTTACTTAAATAACTGCAAAAATCTCTAATCTCCGTATAACGAAATTTTCTCTATAGCGAAGTTTTCAACTGGAACCAAGCGATTTCGTTGTAAGGAGATTCCACTGTACACACGAAATCGACAACAAATGCCATCGACTAAGAAAACAAACGCCATCAGCGACGCACATCAAATCTCGAAACACATTCTCGACATCACAATTTCTGATCGACGTCTGAGCTGCATTTGCGGCCAGGAGCGCGATCTTCAAAGTAACTCCGGTACACCGCTGTTCTGGGCGTCACATCCATCAACCAGAATCCATAATCGCGATGCAAATTAAAACCTCGAAACACCCCCGGGTCAGTAGCTGGATTTGTCGCGAGCCAACAAACCGTGATGAAATGTTGTGATGTATTACAAGGCGTGTGCCTCTTTCAGATGGATGGAGCCTTCCATTAAACCGCCATTAGCCCGCTCAAGGATGATGGAGATGAGGTGCGAACTGAAATGAAATATTAAGTCCCCTTGTTCGGCAGGGTTTGTATCGATTCGGGTGTCATGGTGAGGCAGACTCGATAACTCTTTGTGGAAGGAAGATTTTTTAAGCGATTTGATTTGTAGGACGAAAGGGAGTGTTACGTTTTCTAGTACGTCTGCGAATTGATGATCGTCTTCGAAACTAGATTAATGATTGAGGAGTTCAATTGCTTGTCAGATAAAACTTCAGTCTATTTTTTTTTTTCATTTGAACGAAAGTCGATCAGCGAATGTCAGCCACGTCGACAGAGCTTGGGTATGGGCTTATTCAAACTTAGCAAATTCTAATATTCGCAAATACGCAATTCGTTTTAAATTCAACAATTTCGCTTACCTGTCAGTAAGGACTCGTAGACAACATTTTAGACATACTCCATTCGTAAGCGTCATAAAATATTATTGACGTAAAGATAGAAGACATAACACACGCAGCACAAAACACGCACAGAACAAAAACCAACAAGACATCATCAGCGAGAGAGTTGCAATATAATATAGAAACCTAGAAACAACGCGCAGTGCCACCAGGTGATATTCGTGAACTCTTGTTTCAGCATTGTCTGGTTCAGTGTCATATATACTCAGTTTGGCGAAGTTTAGACATTCGGTAAGAAGAAAGTAAAACAGTCGTTAGAACATGACTGCATGTTGCTACAGTTTCGACTGAAGAATAGGAGCCTGCGAGCTTTGGCACTTGTTCTGTCTCTCTTGTAAAATATTAACCTGTGGCGCGCAGATCTATAGAAGTTCCTGTTATTTTTAAACACAGGGTGCTAACTTAAATAAGGCCACCCCTCCTTAACTTCAGAACGACGGCAGCTTTAGTCATGAAAGTAGTGTCTAGGTATAGTAAAACGTCTATGAGCTATGTGATGAGAAAACTTACAATGTCACCTTGTGGCAAACTTTGGAGTTAGCGTTCCTATCTCGGAAACGGTACAAAATAGCGGAAAAATGTCAATTACAAAGTTTTAGAGCGAAACCGATTTAGTATAAAAACACGCCTTTTGCACATTAATACGAAAGCTAGAACGCTTAAAATTCACATTTGTTTGTTCTCGATTTCCGCAACTGTGACAACAAAGGGGTTGAAAAGGGAAAAAATAATTAGTTGTCACAAGATACCTTTATTTTCGTGTTCAAAATGTTCTCCGTCATCTACAATACAGATTTAAACCCTTGTTTGAATTTCACTTTGCACACGTTTTAGAAAGTAGTTGGTGCGCTAGCACAAGCAACAGTAATACGTCATCGAAAGTCCTGTAATGTTGTCGGAAAGATCCATACACACGCTGTTTGAGTTATTCTCACAGGAAAAAGTATAATGGGGCCATTTTTTGCCCGAAAAATAGCATTTTCTTCTTTCGTCCATGTCTTATGACATCACAATTTCGGAAAATGCAAACAAATAAATATTCATTTAAAGCATTCTGTTACTTGTATTAAAGTGCACAAGGTGTCACTTCGTACTAAATCGATAACGGTCTACAACTTTGTAGTTGACATTTCACCGCTGTTTTGTACTGTTTTCGAGAAGGAAACGCTAATTCCGAAGTTTGCCACCAGGTGGCGTTGTAAGTTGTCTCATCGCATAGCGCATAGACGTTTTACTATACCTAGACACTACTTTCATGACTACGTTGCTCTGAAGTTAAGGAGGGGTGGCCCTTATTTAAGTGTCACCTGTCTTTATCGTGTTGTGTAAGGCTGCCTCCTGGCGGTCGATCGCCTTTTGTACCGTGAAGGATAACACATATGAAATTGTTTTCCTAATACTAATAATGAAAGACAAATAAAAGTAAAACATCTACGTGCTCGTAAAACTTCTTGTTGTTTATTTATTTAAATTTTCGTTACTGTTATTTTTATATATTGTTTGCAATTTTGTTGCTCTTGCTCAAGTTTCGTAAAAATTTCAATCTTTAAGTTCGAATTCATTAATGTTGTCCTAATTTAATTAACCCTTTGGGTACATTTGACGAGTGAGACTCATCATCTGCTTACTTGGGCGAAGTTACGGTGGACGAGTGAGACTCGTCAACTGCTTACTTGGGCGAAGTTACGGTGGACGAGTGAGACTCGTCATCTGCTTACTTGGGCGAAGTTACGGTGGACGAGTAAGACTCGTCATCTGCTTACTTGGGCGAAGTTACAGTGGACGAGTGAGACTCGTCATCTGAATTTAAGAAGAATTATTGGCGCAAGTGATCCTGCCAAATTATAATATCCGTGGGCGTCCTACAAGTAGCGATGTGCCACATCGTTTGCAAGAAAAAAATTGGGCACATTTTCCGGAGAATATTCCGGCAACAGAATGAAAGAAACACCCTACAAAACGGTGTCGCGTCTGTTATAAACATAAAATAAGAAAAGAAACCACTCGGCAATGCAAACAATGCCAGGTACCTTTGCATTTACCGACGTGTTTTGAAAAATACCACACGGTACAAAATTATTAGACTTTAAGTTGGTTCTTTTTCTATTTAAATATTTATATTTGTAACTAAAATGCTGTTTCAAAAATATATTTATATCACCAATATAAGTATATTCCAAATAAAATGTATTACTTTTACATCTTAATCCATATAGCGACAAATTAAATCCGTCCCATGGGCATAAAAATCTTCAAATAATTCAGTACTCAAAGGGTTAATATCCATTTTGAAGTAAACTCCAAAAGGTTTGTTACTTCATACTACTTCGAGTTCGTAGATAAAAAGTTTCGCATTCTATAAAATCTTTTTAGTGTTTAGAAACACACTTTTACTTCTTTTAGAAAAGCTACTCGAAAGTTTCGGAAGAAGAGAAGTGTTTTCTGTGATTTGTTCCCACCTGATTAAACAGTTGTCGCATATGGTGAAACTTTTTTGAGATGTTCGAAGAAAAACTTTCGTTTGTATTATTTCAAGAACTTTTCATATAAGAAGAAAAAGTGCAAATTTAAAGTATTGTCAAACTTTACACTACATATAAGTAAAAGAAAGAATAAAGTATTTCGTGTTTTTAGTAGTTATCCAAAATTTTATCGTTTGAGACCTAAAATTCGGCAAGAATTTGCCTATAACATTTCGTAGATTTAAAATATTTATTCATATTTTCACTCATTGAAAACGATTTAAATGAATTTAGAATCGAAATATTTATTTTTTAATGAAATAAATTTTACTTTTGAATTACATCTCATTAATCTTGTAACATTGTGTTTTTTAATTAGATTTTGCAAGATGTTAGAATAAGTTTAACTCAATAAAACTCATATGCAGATATTAAATATTTTCTAACTTTAATACTTATTACTTAATGCGAACTCTAAAATTAATTGGAAAAATTAAATGTACAGTATAAATTCAAATATAATTATTCTTCTAAAGGACGATAACTCTTTAAGGTTTAGATTTAGAATCTGAAGAAAGAATAATTTCCATAAACAATTAAAAATTAACTACCAAAAATTACATTTACCTTCCGTAAAAATATCAAATACTCTTAACTCATATAATAAATTGCTAACTGTGAGTAATAGAAACTTGAAAAAAATGATATTGGGTAAGTTTTCTGGTTTACATTGAAATTTAGTTAAAAAGTTTTATTCAGGTTAGAAAATAATTTTTCCTCCGTTTATTCTACATTTGAATTAAAGGAATTGCTTACTAATGAGTCGCTTTAATATCCAATTCGTTTAATTGAGATTTAATAAGAAAAGCGAAATATTTACAAATTAACAATCAATTAAGAGACGCGTTACTTGAACAGTAAAAGGAAAATTTATACCATTAGAATCATTAATTAAAGGAAAAGGAATTTGGAAAACTAGTTTGAAGTTTTCCATAATCTGCTTTTTTCTCTACTCAACCATTATTTGTCCGTAATTAAAAGAGAAAAGAACATTTAGCCAATGAAGCTAATTGATAGAATCAATCAAATTTATGTGACGTCACAGTCACATGATAAAAATTAACTCTATTCTATGCCTTTTTATGTAATTGTGCAAATCCTTATGCTATGCATTCCTATGTAATTGTTCAAATCCCTATGCTATGCATCCCTATGTAATTGTTCAAATCCCTATGTTATGCATTCCTATGCAATTGTTCAAATCCCTACGCTATGCATTCCTATGTAATTGTTCAAATCCTTATGCTATGCATTCCTATGTAATTGTTCAAATCTTTATGCTATGCATTCCTATGTAATTGTTCAAATCCTTATGGTATGCATTCATACGTAATTGTTCAAATCCCTACGCTATGCATTCCTATGAAATGTTCAAATTCTTATGCTACGCATTCCTATGCAATTGTTCAAATTTTTATACTATGCATTCCTATGCAATTGTTCAAATTCTTATGCTATGCAATTGTTCAAATCCTTATGCTATGCATTGTCTTATGCTAGGAATGTGAATGTCTTATCATCGCAAGCAATATAAAAACAAACCCAGAGGATTTCAAAATTAAATTGACGCGGTAATTATGAAGCAACCCCGTCTCCCTGGCTTGGCATCTTGCCAACAGTTGAAACCCGGACGCAGCGACAAAAAATACGGGCATTGCAACTGACAGCATTATAACTCCCATTACAGGGGTACGACCCAATATCGGAGATGAGGCCTAGGAACGACACCGCTATTTATAGGCCCACCAGGAATCGAGACCCCTCTTACTTGTCCGGCGGCTTCTCATCTACGAACACGTGTGTTACGATTAGATTTAGGTTTAATCCAAATAAGTTTATTAAATGCAATTAACCTAATTAGTAATCCCATGTTCGACCTTTGTCTAATAATTATTTTTATTAATGTAATCAATTTAACAATCAGAATGCGACACAAAGAAAGACAATATTAATTTGAAAAATATAACATTAAACTTTATTTACAGTATAGATAATTAATTATAACTTTATCATTAAATAAAATAAGCCCAGGAAGAGTACGATCATATAAAAATAATTAAAGCAGTTCCAAATCAACAGTCTGTATTTGTCTCTAAAGATTCGATATAATCAAATGTATATCAAACTCAGCGACGTCACGCAATCCCCAGTCCAGTATTCATTAAAATATATGCACTTGTAGTTTCCAATCAAAGGTACTAATAAAACCAAGTCACTTAATTGCCTTCTTCACTCACCATATATGGTCTCAATAAAATCTTTTAATTGGCCAGGCAGACACCGTACTTGGATAACGCCACCATCAAGTCATTCAGAGAAATCGGCCACTTTAGGTTTCCCCCAACAAACCACTTCGATTCTTGATACATTCTTCTCAGCTCCCCTTTTTCCTTATCTCCACCCCTTTATATATCTCGGGGTCCAATCTCCGTCATTTGCCTTGCTGAATGGGCCAGGGGTGGTGTCTCTTGATTGTTCTCGACCTCTCTAGAGTTCAGGGGATACGTCGCTTTAATCGCGAGGATTAGAGGGTGGTGTCTTGATTCTTATCGATCTTCCTAGAGTTCAAGTGTGGCGCCGCCTCTACTTATGGAAGGTTTTACGTTATTCGTCGCCATTCTGGAAATATATATTCCAGAGAATTCTCAAGTTCACTGTGTAATTCATGTGTTCTAATTCGAACAAAATATTACACAACACGTGTGCACCCCGGTCGAGGAAATTGGAGCGTTAAATTTGATGTTTCCCTTGTGCGTATGAATTGACTTCATTAATCGTTAAATAAGACTTTCTGAATTTTCGGAGATTTGCCACTATGTAATTGATATAATTATTTTTTACCATTTGATAAAAAGTAAAAACGAATTCATCGAACATCAACATAAAATTTAATCGTCTCTCTTATAAAACTTATCTTAATTTTATTGTTTATAGCAATGTTTATCCTTCCTCATTTAAGTAATCTCTTGCAATTGTAAACACTTGTGTTTCTGCGACTCGAAAGCTTCTTAGGGAAGCTTAAAAGATTGTTCAAATAGAAAGCAAACCAAATTACTTTTTCAATACAAAACTTCCCTCTGTCTTTGAGGATTAGTTTCAAATTCATTTAATTACTCACGAGCTCAAGTCGCTGCATTTGCTTTGCTGCTGTTTTCTTTTCAGTCGGAAGAAACAACAATTGGACAATAAGCGAATTAAACGTAACACGGATGTTCTGTTCAATTACAGAATATTAAAGTTCCCGCCTTTCTGAGTATTAAATGTTCTTTGTGTTTAAAGTTCTTCTTTTGCTAAATAAGTGCCTTTCTGATGCCCTTATATTTAAAGAAATGTGAGCTAAAATCTTCTGAAAGGGAATTAATTTAAATTAGTCATATTAATGTCTTTTTTCTAAAGCTATGTTGATTTTTCCTGATTTCTTTTCGATAGAACTCGTAATTTCGAATCATAGTTAGATGACGAGTGACGACGACCCTTATGATAGAATTCCTTATCGAAACTTCCACATGGTAGGGAAAAGTAGAATTCCTTATTGTAGGGTCTTAGCTCAGCGATGCTAAACTATGATGGACTCACCAGACGAAACAGCCATATTAAGATATTAATATTTAATGCAAATTCCTGATTAATTGAATTTTTACAATTTATACAAATTAATATCGATTCAATACAACTCCGCTTACTCAGGACGAGATAGCATTAGACAAGTCCGAAATCAATCTGGAATACAGTTCGCATATTTCACGAGTTCACTCGAGGTAATGCAAAGTTCTAAAAGTTCTACTCTAGGCGAGTATGAGTCCGAAGTCCGGAATACTAATCTGAGGGAAAGAATCCGCGCAGATTTCTAACAGATAACCTCTCACGGGTTATATCGAATCACACGAAGTTAGATCGTAGCGACGTAAGGCACGTCTAATTCAATCCGAGTTCCTAAGAACTTCTCACTCGAGATGAGTGATACACAGCCATGGGTTGGCTTAGGTTAAACGGGACACGGCCCGGTACAGCAACTTCTCAGCCTGAGAACTGCTTCCCCAAATTCTCCGTCACGAGAATTTAATTCTCCGGTTCTTCAAAAGAACCCTGTCTCGATTTCTCGATCATCCTCTCCAATTCCTCTCTCGTTCCAGTTTAAAAACCCTCTTTGGGACCTGCCCTTTTTAGGCGGGGTCAAAAGTTCAGCTCCTCATTTGCAGGAGATGGGACCCTCTCTCCCAATGATAAAACACTGTCTTTAACTCCTCAATCGCAATTTGTGCTAGGCGTACGCCATGCATCTCCCTTGCTCCGTGTTTGTCCACTCGAGGTCAAATGGCGGTGGATTTCAAAAGAAGACCCTCCGGGATGACGCAATCTGGGAAGGCTTTGTCGGCCCCTTTCTCCAACCGCACTCTGCTAGCGACCTGGGAGGCCCGGTCACTTTTTCCGTGGGAAAGTTTGCGGGTGCTTTTCAGGACCTCGGGAATTAATTTAAATTAGTCATATTAATGTATTTTTTCTAAAGCTATGTTGATTTTTCCTGATTTCTTTTCGATAGAACTCGTAATTTCGAATCATAGTTAGATGACGAGTGACGACGACCCTTATGATAGAATTCCTTATAGAAACTTCCACATGGTAGGGAAAAGTAGAATTCCTTATACACCGATAGACTATCGATACTATCGAAGCGAAGTCAATAGTATCGGGTTTGTGGAACAATCGACTGAAACAATCAATAGTATCTACTTTCTCAAAACTATCGATAATTTTCATTCAGGCAATATTATCGATAGGCACATTTTCAGTCGATAGTTTTAAAACTATCGACTTTAACAATCGTTAGTTTTAAAACTATCGATTTGGACTAACGATAGTTTTAAAACTATCTACTTTAACAGTCAATAGTTTTGAAACTATCGATTTGGACTAACGATAGTTTTAAAAGTATCGACTGGAAGATCGCCTATAGATAGTATTGCCTGAGATAAAACTATACTATTGATAGAATCGCAGCTATCGCAAGTATAGATAGTACAGCACTATTGATAGCTGAACTATCGATGTTTAAAGAACACTAGCGGAAAAGACTTTTGACTCGCGATAGATTATACCTTTCCACGCTATTTTGATCAGTACAACCCAATGATCGTTATATCCGTCATCACTACAAGCAAATTGTTGATCACTAGAACCAGCAGATTGTCTTCGTGTTTAGATGTGGTAGATACATCCTTTCACGCTATTTTAATCAGTACAATCTATTGATCGTAATATCCGTGATCACTTCAAGCAAATTGTTGGTCACTACAACCAGCAGATTGTCTTCGTGTTTAGATGTGATATATATGTTACCGGCAATGTGTGAAATTCCGGCATTCTATAGAATATCTAGACATTTTATAGAATGCCGGGCGTTTTCAGGCAAAGTATGAAATATGAGATTTGTTATATACTTTTCCTAGGCATTGTATATAATACCTAGGCATTCTATAGAATGACAAATGCTATTTAGGCAAAGTATGAAAAAAAGTTCATAATAAGGCTATTATTTAAAATGAGTGCATTCCTCAAAAATACAAATGTTATTTAGAAAAAATAATAAAAGAGTACCATTAAAAAAAATTTTATTCAAAATTCGTAAAGCAAAATGAAGGTTTTCATATCAAAGTTTATGCCTTTCTTATTGAAGAAAATAAAATAAACCGTGAATCTACTTATTACATCGAGGAAGCAAATTAATTATGAATTGCACTTAACTTTATTTCTTATATAATCAAATCGGCGATTTATTTCATACTTTGCCGGTTTGTCATTTGGCATTCTATAGAATGCCTATAAAATGTGTGAAATATAAATCGTTTCATACATTGCCGGCTAGTTTTAGGCATTCTATAGAATGCCGGATTTTAAACTTTGCCGGTAACAGATACATCCTTTTACGCTATTTTAATCAGTACAACCTATTGATCGTTATATCCGTGATCACTACAAGCAAATTGTTGGTCACTAGAACCAGCAGATTGTCTTCGTCTTTAGATGCTGTATATCCTTTCCACGATATTTCGAACAACTAAACCTACTAATGCTACTGATCGTTATATCCGTGATCACTACAAGCTGCAACTACTGTATATATTATGGGATCGTAAATCTTCAGAAACAAAACAATATATATATAAACACCCATATATACCATAAAGCAAACAAAAACGTTGTATTTCAGTACCTACTTATCATTAATCTTATGGTATATTTATTTTGAAAAAAAAACTCTCCCCAATGAAAACTTCAACTCCAAAATTCTGACAAGCAAGGCCAGCCCTAATCCGCAATCCAAATAGCGTTGAAAATCCAGCTTCTCTGGTAGCGAGACAACTGCTTTTGAAGGGGATATCAGAAAAGAGCCCGTATCGCAGTCATTCGCCTGGTTAAATCTTTCCCAGCTCCATTTTTCCGCGGCGCTGCAAATTAATTAGTAGCCCCGGCGCATTCTATTTCATTGCTTTGTCTGTCAACAAATTAATGAAAGGAGAGATTCCCTTCATCTTTTCTTTATCCCTAAAGAAGGGATTTTCGGATCGCGCTCTTCCAGACTACGATTATTATTAACGTTGGGAGGATTACTTTCGTTTAGGCATAGTGTGTTTTTATTTCCGCGGAGAATGTGTTGTTTGATCCCGTAAGTTTCAGTGATGGTTTAATCTAGAGATCTTATTTAAATCTTTCGAAGAGCACGAATTAAAACGGTACATGCGCGTAAAGATTTAATGATATTTTAATTACTACTGTGATAAAACTGTGCTTTCAGAAATATTCTCCATTTGTTGAAAATTGTATTATTAAGGCTTTCTTTACAGGCCGATAAATACTATGTTCTGTTTGTATACGGATGCCACCAGAAGTCGTACGGAGGAAGCATTACAATTTCATTATCCTGATTGAGCTTATCAGTGGAGATCTCTAATTAACGTGTAGATCGGTTGTTCTCTTTATCACATCGTATATATCTTACTAATGAATTGAGAAAGAATACACTACACATGGGCGATTGTAAGAATCCTCACGTATTTTTCTGTTTGGCTTGAGAAATGAGATCTGCGTTTAAAGAGAAATTTCTAAGATTTCATCTACAAAAGGTGAGTTACAAAGTAAGTTCGCTCACCCTTTCAATCTTGCTGTCATTATTTAACTCAAAAATATTCAAATTTTTTTCTTTAAACTAACTTCTATAATGACTTTTGTTCAAAATCATTCCATTTAGCTTTACAATATTTTATACTAGCAGTACGCGCACGGCGTTGCCCGTGGAATCAGGACTTCAACAAAATGAAAAAAAAAATCGCCCACAATGACACGAAAAAATTACATTATTGATTTTCCCGCTTATTTTTTCCGCGATAATGACATGTAGAAAATGCAGGAAAACAGTACAGAGTACGTTAATCCAGAACAATATAAAAAAAATGCAACGTGAAAATCATTATTATACAGTAATGGTGTACGCACACGGCGTTGCCCGTTGAATCAGGACTTCAACAAAATGAGAAAAAACCGCCCACAATGACATGAAAAAGTTTTGAAAACAAAATCAAAACAAAAGATATACATTATTGATTTTCCTGCTTATTTTTCTTCGCGATAATGAGGGAAGGGAATAAATCACGTCTGTTTTTTTTCCCGACAGATGGCGTAGCCAAGGCGAAAAAGTGCGAAACTGCGTGCTTCTTCACTTTCGGCATTAGTGAAAAATGCTCTGATCCCATCAAGAAATAAATTAATCTAAAATCGAAGAAGTAAAATATTTTAACCGTTCTTGTTTTAAATCAGAGAAAAATAATTGATTTACTACCAAAAAAATTTTGAAAATGATATCTTTTTTAGAAAATCGGATGCAAGAGTTTTAAGAAATCTGGAAAATTTTATTTCTGAGAAGTGACCATTTTTAAAAAATTTTCTCAAAATTCAGTAAATTACATTAGAAATTCAAAACTAACTTCATTAGAACGGAAATCGCGTGCTCTTTCCGAAGGTGTCTCTATTTTTGTTGTACATTTATTCGAAACCATTCTATTGAGAAATTAGTGCGAAAAATCAACCAAAACAACACAGAACATTAAATAAAAATTTTTCTAGATTAAATTTTAAAATTTTCTGCTTCGAGGTGCATTCAGTTACCATTACGACTACCTGTGTGCCAAATTTCATAGCTGTAAGTGCGTTAGATTCGTCTGGACATCGCAGACACACACACACAAACATTGCCTTTTATAAGTATAGATGTTTGAATTCAATTTTTTTCTGGCTGTATTTAGTTATTCTTTTGAACGGAAAGTTTGGCGGAAACAAAACACGAATAGCCAGAACTCTATTTCTACGGATTGTTTCTCATTAGAATGAAAAGAGAGCAATCTGTTGAACTGTAGGAAAAACATAAATGTGATTTTGGTTGCTAATATATACTAAATACAAAAAGTTTTTAAAAAGTCGTATTCTATGCGTGCATTTTAATATTCGTTATGAGGACTTAAGACTGAAAGTAAAGAGTCAAAATTTTCAAAAAAAACAGAGGATAATTAGACTTTACATCTAATCAAGCAATTAGAAGTTTTTCTAATTACTTGATTATTTATTTTTAAGCGAAAGCAGAGGCTGATCTTCGTAATCAAAAAAAAAATCCCCGTCGGCAAGCCGGAAGGCAAAGGTAGATTCCTTTACTCCAGAGATATAAGGAAGAGAACATTTCGCCTATTTTAATAAAGATTTGAGCTACAATAATGAAAGTGGGTGGAAGAGACTGCAAATGACGAGAGCTTTCCAACAAGGGGTAACATGCATAGGTTGAAAGATACTTTAAGTTAGGCGGAGAAGAGGGGAAGGGAGGGAAAATCACTTTTCAGATCATAACTTCTAAGCAATTGCAGATATCAAAAAAGTTTAAATGCAAAATTTTTCGTTATTATAAGGAGATAATTCACCTCATATGAATTTTCTTTCTATTTTCAATTGTAAAGGAATTATGGAGAGATGAAAATTTCCACCCCTTTGAGCTGGATAGCCCATCTACGAACCCGACCAAGACTTTCACTATCCTTACAACATATCTCACGCTGGTTAAAATTAAATCAAAATTATTTCAGTTATCGTGTTAACAAGATAACACGGGAAAACATCATTTAAAATTAAATATAAAACAATATAACCTAATAATACTCATACAATGAAAAACGGAAAGATAATAAGATTAAAAACTATTACTATGAAAAAGACAACCCAGATATCAAATTCCAACAATCAAATGCCAATCGACCTTAGGAATCGATTATGTCACATTATTTCGAAATTTATGGGCGCCAACCTTCTGTGAGGGCCAATTGTTGGAAAAAATCAACAATTATAGGAGTAAGTCTCCAAAATATTTTAAGAAAAGAACGAGAAAAATAACTAAATGCTTACTAATTCAAAGTCATAGCAATAAATGCCAAAATCTAAGGACGAAGTATATATATATATATATATATATATATATATATAAACTTTTTAACGAAGGGTGGTTTTGGGTTCTAGGGGTCATGATTCGTGAAGATCTGCAGAAATTTTCCGGAAGTCGTGTTATGAGAACCAATTGCAATACATGACTTCCTATAAGGAATCTACCATAGATTAATTTTATGTATCTAAGCTTAAATCTGCGAAGACTTGAAGGACATCATAGAGGTGTGGTGAAAAAATTTAATGAATTGTTTGCGAAACTATTTGCGTACAGATATTATTCATTACGATGTGATAAGTCTTTGTTTTCAAGAAGTAGGGATACTTCATGACTGAAGGAAGCATTATAATGGATTCTGAACTTGCACATTATGTTTTTATTATTTATATGAGACTGAGTGAATATTAGAAAGACGTATCGTGTATGTGCAACCATCTCTAAGATAGCTTGCCACTAATTGTATCCTCTCCAACTAGTAATAGAAAAACAAAAATTAAGTTAAAAAGAAAAATTATATAAAAGAAACAGAAAATGTAAACAATAATAATAATGATAACAATACACCTTTATGCGCGCTCAACGCAGCAGCATCAAGTGATTTCATCATCAAAATTTTCCTAAAATTAATCAACAAAAAACTATAGTATTAAACAACAGAAATTCTCAAATAATTAAAACACATAAAAGAAAAATTAGAAAGTAAGAAATATAATCAAAATGAAAGAAAAATGGAAAAGAACCAGAATGGCGAACTTCTTCGTAGACTACACGCCATTGTAGTTCTAAACTGGACAAATATTCTGTAGCAAGGAATAATCAATAGTCAAGATTTATTCCTTTCTGTGGCTTGAATCTGTCCAACAACTGAAACTAATCATACTAGAATCAGCTAGGAGTTAACGACAGTTCAAATATTTTTATTTAAAGGCGTGTGTTTTTTAGTAAAGGCATTCGTTCTACTTAAAGACATGAAATGTTCGGATTTTTTCTATAATTACATTCAATGTTCCACTGTTCTTCGGATACTATTTAACTAAACTAATCAACGCTTTATTACTCACATACCATCATAAATGGTAATCATTCGCATATTCCCCAGTAGCTTAAACTAGATACTGCAAAAAAAAGAAAATTAATTTATGAAAATTCGCCAAAATAGGAAAGAGTAGATGTATAGCGTGGCAATGGTTTTCACCGTTCTCGTACAAAAATATGCAATAGTATATTAACAGAATTTATTCCGTCTTAAAACAAAAGATAAGTCTGAAACATCAAACTTTAGCAAAACTGTTTCCAACATGTCTTCTTGCATGAGGAAACAATTTTTTTAATTTTTACATTAGTTCTTGATATTCATTATATGGGTTTTATAATGGGTCTTATCCTATGTTGTTTTGAGTGTATTTGTGCATGCAAAATATTTCCTCAGTTCAAAGAATAAAACCTATTTTTGTCAAAGTTCCAGCATGATTGTCAGTATCCCAACCACATCAACATTACCCTTGTTTCGTAAACGCGAACTCCTATTAATTCTTGGAATGAATCTTTATGAACTCACCTAGCCTAATTGTGCAAATTTTTTATCTTTATGAAAGATAAATTATAAACCAAAAATAATTAAAAAAATACAGTAAATAAAGAAAAATAAAATCCTTATCAAATCACCTACAAAGTTTCTCCCTTTCGTAGGGAATTTCTCCTTTTTCCGGCTCCTAATGTTGAGCAAATGTCCCCGCCGTCTGTTGAACTCCTCCAAATTATTTCTTCGATGAAGTAAGAAAGAATTATTCGAAGGGCTAGAGAATGGCTAAATTTGTTTGCAGATAAATCTGGATCTGTGTACACATTTTCATAGATTGCTATTTTTCATGGAATCTCGGGTTTTTTTTTATTATGGAAAGATTTATTTCGCATCTCTGTCTTGAAGGCTCACTATTTCTGATAAAAGTTTTGTCTTGTGGGAGCAAACAATTTCTTGTTGATTGGCTCCTTAGTTAATGACATCATTGAGTTCTTTTTCCCGTGGAGTTTCGTAAAATGACTTTGTTTTAAAAGTCTGTTGTTTAAAAAAACTCATTTTCGAATTACATGAAGGGAATTTCAATATTACGCTCACACATGATTAATAAATCTTTACCATGATCATTAGAGAATATGAAGAAGTTCATGATCATTTCTAGCCAATTTTTTTGGCGTTACTATATCTTTAGGTATTTTGGAATGGTGTTACTGTGACACACGTTTGATGGTTTATATGTTACATTTCCCATTATTATTGACTTATCAGTATAACATTTTCTGTGTTTAAACAATAGAACTAGAACACAGGAAACAGGACACTTGACCGACATGCAACAATGATTTTATTCCAAAGATGAAGGAACCACTTAGTGGCATTCGCTATCGAAATGCACCAGAGATTCTTAAAGCGATAGATGGCTCCATGTGAACCATCATCACAACTGGTATTGTTTAGGTATTCTATGGCTTCCACATTGCTAGCAACAGATTGTGTACAACGCTAGTGACTACTCCAAAGAACTATAAATGATCGAAGAAAATACTTATGCTGTCTCAGCTATAGTTACATGGTTGCTGCTATTACATTTCCAACCATTTTAATATAACGCCGGAATTTTACAATAAGCCATTTGCCAACTAGATAAGAGCACAGCAAAAACACAGCAATGCTTCATCAAAAGCGGGAATTTTTAATTTGTCATCGACTGATGCGTAGCCAGAACGGTTTATCCAGTCGGATTTCTTAAATTCCATAGCTAAAATACTGATACATGCAAAAAACTCTATGAAATGAAAATGTGTTCGAAAGCGAAAAATAACGTTCTCATTATCTCGCCTGCATAAAGTTTCCCTGCCAACAGAAGACTACTCCACAGAACTGTAAATGATCCAAGAAAATAC